>SCHK01417296.1:0-10274 GCA_004124795.1 Poropuntius huangchuchieni | reverse complement strand
ATTTTTTTAAGTTAAGTCAACTTTTCACTTTTTACAGTGCTAGAGTTAATTTCTTTTGGAAATTGCAGTGACATGTACTTATTGGTAAGTATTTCGTGTCTCCAAAATAGATGTGAACTAATTTCTCAAACATTTCTCAAATTTGTCCCATATTAGATTACAGATAAGCTGTACTTGCATTAATTTAATAGCTATTTTTAATTACTATTTAGCAAAAAACATTGAACTTAGCTCCTCTTAAATTCTCTATAATCACATTTCACTCGCATTTTTACGTATTCATTGTGTCATGATCAGTTACAACACACATGAAAACCAATGGCATCAAACCTGGTCTGCCAAAACTGAATATGAACAACTGAGATATCAGATGTCAGTGATGTTTAAGAAAGACATTTCTATGCAGAAAAAAAGTAATACGGGTTTGGGTGAGCAAATGATGACAGATTTTTCATTTGAGCAACAATATTCCTGCTTGATTGACTTCAATGATGTTCTGCAGGTGGACCTTTGGAAGCCAAACAGTGCATATATGATTCAAGAGAACAGCTCAGTAGACGTTCATGTGGGACGAAACAAGACGCAGTGGTTAAGAAGACGTCTTCGCCAAGCGCACATCCACTATGAGTGAGTCACCTCTTCCTCCCTTTGGGACTTATATTAGAGTGAACTCCTCTCTCGTACTCCTGAGGGTGAAACATCGGTTTATGGGGGACATACATTTGAGTTCTACGCAAATATTCTTCAGACTTTGATTTGTATGTGTCGAAGGATCCAGAAATGAAAGCTCGATTCAGAGTAGTCTTTCAGCTGCTCGCTCCATCAATCATCCAGATCAACAGCAACAATGAAGCTTATCTCACGCGCCGCAGCCAGAAGCACTTTCATTGTCATCCCTTTCCCCAGGGAGGCCTTTTCTTCTATACCTCCTCTCCTCCTCATGGTTGATGTATTTGAGCATATTTACGCGCAGAAGTGATACCTCAGAGGATTCTGGGTAATAGGACAGGTTGAGAAAGAGAAATGTATGCGTCTAGAGCTTTGTTTACTCTAGTTTAAAAACATCCGTCTTTGCTTGTTTTGGTTTTGACAGGTCAGATAGATAAATTGTGGCATTTTCATTCCTTCCTCCATATCCTGAGCCAATAAATAAATAAATAACAATAATGTTGGTGATATTGAGTCTACCTAACTTTAGTAAGTAAGAAAACACTTCTCATTGTTATTTGTGTAAAAATTCTAATTTTCAGTAGCTTCAAAAAAAAAAAAAAAAAAAACTAAATAAATAAACAACTTTATGATCATTACTCTGGTGCAAAGCACTTTGCATCAAAATGCTGGGTTAAATGTTTAACCCATCCTTTAGGGTAGTTTTATTTAAACTATTTTATTTTATTGAGTAAACTGCAGTAATGAAGTGCAAATATATAGGTACTGTAAATATGCTAAATAATAAACTATAGTAGTTTAAAATATTAAAATATGCTTTCTATAGCTCTCTATAGCTATAGTGTGATGCAGAAATGGCTGAATGTTTCTAACATCTGAGTAACCCTGAAAATTGCTATTAAACGGTTTGATACACAGTGCATGTGCTTTCAACATTCCTTCCCTGACTGTCTCCACAGGGTGCTTATTTCCAATCTTCAAACCGAAATTGAGAAACAGATCGGACACCAGTCCTCCAGGAAGCGCAGATCAGAATTCCAGTATGACTATGAAGTGTACCATCCTTTGGAAGAAGTGAGTGCATGGATGAAAATTCATATACATGGTAATTTGTATGTAGATGAAGAAGACAGAGATCAAATAGGTTTTTTTTCCTCTGTCTGCCATATTTCTCAACAGAAGCTTGACTTTCGCAGGCTAACTAACAGCTTTTGATTGAGAAGTGCATTTGTATTCAGCTGTGGCCTGTGAGGAAGAAAAACAGATCTCGGGAGGTTTTCTTTAGTGCTGTCCTATAACCCATCATTAAACCTTTACTCACAGGTCCTCTCCCTCAGACCGAGTGCCAACTTTAAATGAACATGCAGATGAAACCTCAACTCTGTGATTTAGTCCCATGACAAGATGATGAATGGGAAAACCTGGGCTGGATTACATTCAGTTTTTGTAAAAAAAACATCTGTAAAGAATGCATCAGTTAATATTTCAAATCTTGAGCTGCAGACCTGCCAAATTAAATGTGTATAAATTAATGTGTACAAAGTTTTAAATGAACACAAGCTGCATGTTAAAATGATTCAAAATCTTTTCATCCTTATTGACAGATCCAGAGTTGGATGTTTGAGATGAACCGGACACACCCACACCTGGTGGACCTGTTTTCTATTGGTCAGTCCTATGAAGGACGGCCCCTCTATGTGCTCCAGGTAAAGACTGATGTGAAAGATGGTTAAATAAGCACTCTGTAAAACACACACACACACACACATATGTGGACTTACCAAACAATGTTCTCTGCCCCTCTCCTGTCAGTTAGGAAAGAGAACACGTCCCTTTAAGAAGGCAGTGTGGATAGACTGTGGAGTGCATGCAAGAGAATGGATTGGTCCAGCTTTCTGCCAATGGTTTGTGAAAGAGGTGTGTGCTGTGTTATTCCTTCTGTTTGTCATTGCTCACTTCATGCTGATATTTAAATCACTGCAAAGCAAAAACAACAAAATGGTTATGCAGCATATGGTGGAATCCAAAAGACTGAGACCACTAGTGAAAATGTTTAAATATTTGAATATATTATAATCCTAAAAGTCTGTGTGAATGTGTGTGTTTTTTTTTTTTTAGGTTGAAATTTTGAATGTGGTCTCAGACTTTTGTACAAGAATCAGATCATTCTTACACCCAGGCAAAAAAAGGTGCACTTCCATTACAGACTTAAAGTGCTCTTATTTTCACACACTAATTTTATTCTTTAGTACTTCTTACGAACATCTAAGTTTACTTAACTGTGACATTTTGGGACACCATGAATATGAATTAAAAAGTCCCAATAGCACATTTGAGTACACTTAGATGTTCTTAAGATTACCTTAAGAAGTACTAAATATTAATTTTTAGTATATTAAGTACACTAACAGTGCATGAAATTCAAGCACTTTAAGTACATCACGGAAGTGCATTTTTTTTTTTTTTTTGCCTGGGCAACATTGAACATTTTTAGTGTTTAGTTTATTTGTGAGTGAGCTGGTGTAATTTAGGACTGTTTCATTCAGTGAGTCTCTAAATTCCTCTAAAATTAATCTGTATAATACATCAGCTCATGAACTAATATCAAAGAGTGCCTTTAGTTAAGTGATGTCCTTTTATGCAGATCTGGGTGTGGTTTTCTACACAAATGAACTGCTCTCAGATCAGCAGCTAACTCTGAGTGAGACAAATATAGAATGAGATAGAGATCAAAAGAGAGAGAAAGACATTAGTACCAGGTGTGTTGCAATACCTTCAGTATACCACTATGAGGCAGACATACAGTGTGACACAGACCTAAAGAAGACTGACCCTGCCATAAACGCTGTTACAGCTCTATTGTTCCCCTCAAGCCACCATCACTCATCATTTTTCTCTTTCTGCTGTGCTCAATTAGACATTATACATAGTAACACTGCATCCAAAGGGCGCTTTGTATATGTATATGTATATGTATGTATATATATATATATATATATATACACACACACACACACACACATACATATCATGGGGTGGGATTCAAATCTCTTACCTTTATCAGTTTAATGCATCCTTGCTGAATAAATGCATTAATTTCTTTAAAAACAATTACTGACCTCAAACGTCATTCTGAAATATGAAGTAAACAACAGAGCAAACTTGACAGAATACTGTACTCAAGATGCAAGTCTATATCTATTTAATGGAAAGTGGGCTATTTATTCCTTTTGATTAGAGGAACTGAGCACACATTGCTGTGCCTTGTAGAGAGAATATTTTGCTCTATTGAAGTTTATCTGTGGGGAAAACGAGACACACATTTCCTGCATCTCTTGAAGTCTGTCACAATTCCGTTGACTGTGAATGCAGGCGCTGAACTCCTATCAACACGACTCCAGCATGAGACGACTGATGAATCAGCTCAATTTCTACATTATGCCTGTCTTCAACGTGGATGGTTACCATTACAGCTGGGAGACGGTATCTTCTATCTGTTTGTCATATGCCTAGATCTCACTGCAGAGCTCGCTGAAATTAATTGTTTGCAGCTCTGCGCTATTAAACATACAGTATGTCTTGCATTTCTGTAAGGTATATAAGGCCCCCAGGCATAATGAAGGAAAATATCTGAGGTTTCTCTCTCTCTCTTAGGATCGCTTTTGGCGGAAAACTCGGTCGAAGATTCCAAAGTATCATTGTCGGGGAGTGGATGCCAACCGAAATTGGAAAGTCAAATGGTGCGGTAAGTTGTTATTCCGAGAAATCAAATAGCTCCCCTTCCAAACCAAAGAGCCCTGGTGTTCATATAGAAAATAAACAACCATTCCAGAGTATGTAGACACAACATTAGCAGCCAATGAAGATGCCTGACACACAGATTAAAAATTTAGCAACAGAATTAAATATTTACAAAGACAATCTTGTATTTGAATTTCCTTATGTAATACATAAGGAAATTAAGATGTTAGCTTCAATGTTTGCGTGCATTGCTACATTTTTAACGAAGGTCTTTTCACATTACAGATACACTCGAAGCTTTGGATAAATGCATTTATCAATGTTGTAGCACTGACAAAAAAATCTCTTGATGTGAGTTACTGGTTACTACAGTGAAAGATGCTGTGTTCACAAGGCTTAACCAGCTAAACTTAAGGCGTTTTTACATAGCCAAGTTAAGGTTGCTCTGCGCCTGCTTAAAAAGTTATGTAAAGGCACAATGGCACATAAAGCCAGACTAAATTTTGTCTGCTCTGACCCATCTCAGTATCAAAGTACTGTAGAAATGCGCAATTGCTGTGTAAATGCATTCATGCCAACTCTGAGCAGCATTAAACAGCCTGTGTAACAATACCTAAATGCCACTTCAAAAGCAATTCTGTGCCACCTTTGAAGTTTAAAGTGTAAATCTGGTGTTATTTGCAGCATAATTAATTTGTATTTACTTATTTTACAGTTTTTGTTTTGTTTGATCTTTTGACAAAACATCCTTTAAATTAAGTCAGTATTTCGTTGTTATATTCATTAGTTTTTGTCTAATATGGCATCATATTTTATCTAATGGCATTGAAAATAACATTTTAGTTAAAGAGAAGGTATTAAAACCAAACATTATGCCAAATATATTTAGCTAAATCAGCACTAAACCAGAACTAACCAGCTTTTAATATTGTACAAGTTCAGTAGGGTTGAGTCTGCTTATGAAAAAATGCCTTGAGATTCCACTACTTAATTTTTCTCAAACTTTATGGACTTACAGTCTAGTTCTTATTTGCTTTTGAAGGACACAGGAATAATGCCTGTCTAAAAATGTTCACTCTAATGCTCTGGTAGATAATACCTGACATTGAGATAGAAAATACATAAAGAACGGCCATGAGTCAGCAAAATGTGATGGAAGGAAAGCATTAGTCGTGTACGACCACAGACTCGGAGCAGAAAAGGCAAAGATGAAATGATTACAAAGAAAGCTATACGATTTTTTTACACCTGCTGTCTTTGCTGCCTCTGATAGATGAGGGTGCATCCCTGCACCCCTGCGATGACACGTACTGCGGCCCCTTCCCTGAGTCAGAGCCTGAGGTCAAAGCTGTTGCCAAGTTTCTACGCAAACACAAGAAACGTGTCAAAGCCTACATCTCTATTCATGCCTATGCTCAGATGCTCCTTTATCCATATTCCTACAAATATGCCACTATACCAAACTTCAACTGTGTGGTGAGTGATTTCTGCCTTCAGATTATTTAATGCCTAAAGAATGTAAATAATCCATTTATTATTTTAGAGTAGATGAAAAACGTTAGATGTACACTCAAATTTTGACCATATTTTGAATGTGAGCTGTCCGAATTGAATATAAGAAAACTAATGTCAAGACAATGCAGCTCTCTATTTAGATGTCCTCAAAAGATGCATGCAAAAACAACAGACAGTGCAATCACTGTACTCCAATTTACAAGCAAATGATTCCAGAGAACAAGTTCTTTTTACCAAAACAAAAACATACAGCGTGAGCAATGTTGTCCAATTTTCAGTAAATTTAGTTTATCAAACACATACAGCACAACCAAGGTAGTCTAATAGATGAACGTATGAGTCTTAAGAGCTGGTTCGTTTAATGGATCATTCGAAATAGTATTAAAATAAAACTGTTTGAATCAGTCTAATCATTACAAACAGTTTTATCATTACTTGAACCCTCTGGTATTCCTCACATACAGCAGTCAAAACAGACCGAAGGTGTTAAGTATAATATTTTGAAATGAATGTAAAACGAATGCACTATATTTTGTTTCCATTATATTTATTCTTAAGTATTTTGTATTTTGAGGGGATTTCATGGTACCACACAATATTCACCTCTAAAATCAATACAAATATTAGAAAAATACATTTAATCTTATTTGGTGCCATCTAGTGGGAGAAATAAAGAAAATACGTACATGTAATAACATGTTGTAGCCAGTAGGTGCCTCTATAACACCTATACAAAAATACATATGGCTGTGTATTCCCTAGTTGCTTATAGTATTTTCAGACACAATTACTTTTAATAGGTTTTGCATTTGGATCTATATTTAGATATTATCAAAGACTACGACTTCATAGCTGACTTGTAGAATGTACCCCAAATTATTGCTCTGTATTTAATCTTATTTGGTGCCATCTAGTGGGAGAAATAAAGAAAATACGTACATGTAATAATATGTTGTAGCCAGTAGGTGCCTCTATAACACCTATATAAAAATACATATGGCTGTGTATTCCCTAGTTGCTTAAAGTATTTTCAGACACAATTACTTTTAATAGGTTTTGCATTTGGATCTATATTTAGATATTACCAAAGACTACGACTTCATAGCTGACTTGTAGAATGTACCCCAAATTATTGCTCTGTATTTATATATTCATATGGTGGCCATTTTGATCATTCAAAATCAAGTGTGATTCTTTTTTGTGTTCATATAGCAAGTGCCTGATTTTAACTATTTTTTTTTTTTTTTTAAATGTTGGGAGACAGACAGACAGACAGATAGATAGATAGATAGATAGATAGATAGAAAAAAATACTGTATTTAATTTAGTATGATGTCTTCACACTTTTTTATATATGGATTCTGTAGTAAACACTGCAAAATAATTTGCACCCTGGAGTGATTCAGCCTTTGAAAAGATAGAACTCAATATCATCTACCAGAGGGCAAAACATTAAACTCCTCATTAAGAATATGGAATGGCTGCGATATTATTTTTCGGGCTTGCCTCAGTGCAGTTTGCTCATATATCGACTGGATGGCTGTTAGCCCACACAATCTTTTGACTACACTTATCTCCAAGCGTCCCTAATGATCGACTGGACCAATACTTGAAGCACATTTGAACCTCTGCTCTTCCCCCTCAGGAATCAGCAGCTCAGAATGCAGTGAGTGCTCTATACTCAGCTTATGGAGTGAGATACAGATACGGCCCTGCCTCCACCACACTTTGTAAGTCAGGCATTCGGCCTTTTCTTCAATCAATGACATATAGCTACTGCATGTATGAGTCATCAGCTCTCTGTATGTACTCTCAGATAAATGCCAGTCTGTTTTCTGACTCATCATGACTATTTCTATATCAACAACAGTCAGATGTCCAGATGTGATGTAATGCGTTTCTTTAAATTGCAGATGTAAGTTCTGGAAGCTCAATAGACTGGGCCTACAAGAACGGGATACCTTACACCTTTGCCTTTGAGTTGCGTGATACGGGCTACTTTGGCTTCCTCTTGCCAGAAACCCTGATTAACCCAACTTGCACAGAGACCATGAGAGCAGTAAAGACCATCGCTTCAGGCCTGCTGAAGAAATGTACCAAATGAAACCCTCTCTCTCTCTCTCTCTTCTCTTGTCTTGTCTTCTCTTTATCAGTTTTACACCCATAAGCCATAGCAATGTCTACTAGCTATGTACAAATGTGCCTGCGTTTTATATATATTTTTTTTAAAGTTAGTAACTAAGATTTATTTATTTTATAAGCTACTTTAAAGAAGCTCTACATTAAACAAAATGGTATAAATGTAAACAGTGAAGAAATGCAAGCACTTGAATTGAACTAAAGCTTTCTCAAAAGTGGATTTTCTTATGAGGTGAATATACAGTGAGCACTTGCTGCACAGACAAGCTTCAAAAGAACAGTAATGCACAAAGAATGTAAATAATGCATACTGTTAGCTTAAAATGGGTTCGTTTTAGTTTAGATGCTGTGTGTAGCTGTGTACCACTGCAGCTAAAATACAGCTTTGATTTTGTTTTGTTTTGAAATGAAACAGAAAAGGTCACCTGGGAACTCAACCTCTAAAATGAGCCAGACAAGAATACATAAAATTGCTGAGTTTTGTTTTGTTTTGAAGAAGTCTTATCAAAGTAACTTTAACTTGTATAATTAATTGTACTTGCAAGGGCAATGTTTACATTTGTACTATTACGTACTATCAAGTTTTGGAGTTTAATTGTAATAAGCCAGTATTTATTTCAATAAAAAATATGGTACTTTGTTATAAATAAAATGTCTTGCAATTGGCATTTAAAATTTTGTTTTCATTGTACACAGATTTTTGTTTCTTACTGTTTATTTTACCAACAGGTAGTTATAACACATATATAACACAATCGCCAACGGGCTGCATCATCCAAAAATGGATTCTATTATTTGTTGTAAATGCAAGATATAAGGCCTACTACCCAAATAATGAAAAAGTACTTCACAAATATGAAAAATAAAGTTGCAAATACAAGAAAGATCACACTACTTAAGCAAAAGAGACAACCAGAGGGCACTTACAAATAGGTACTTTGGGCACTTTAGGCCTCTGGGAGAAACAAGGACCTTGTCCCATTGGGCCATAATCCATTCTTGAATACAGTACATGGAATTTATATCACACCAGAAACATGATGGTGATACAAAAAAATGCAGTGATAGAAATACCATATCAACATTCAGCCAATCAGATTTGAACACTGCATACAGTATGAATGTTATTTCATGTAGCCCTCTTTTTATATGTAAAATTTACATTAGAATTAGGGCTGTCAATCGATACAAATACATTTTTTAAACAAATTATTTACATTACGTGGCGATTAATTAATTTAATTAGTCACAAATTAATTTTGGCTGTGAAAATACCCTTGAAAGGTCATTTAAAGCCATTATTGTGTTAAATTAGAAAAACATGTAGACATTACAAAAAAAAAGTAGCTTTGGAAAGAAATATTTGATTTGATTTAACATAATATGTATTACATAAATGTTTAGGCTACAATGACCTAACAAACTATGGAACACAAAAGAAGATCATTTAAGAAATATCTTTTGTCCAAACCAATGAAAGCCATTGTTAACTAATTTTTATGGTCGACTAGTAGTTGTTCATTTTAAGCATTAGTCGACTAATCGCACATTTATTAATAAACCATTTAAATCATTATAATGAGCCTTTAGTTGCCTACATAGCCTAATAAGCGCTCAAGCATAAAGTTTACCACAGCGCACCGGCAGAAGTAATGATTATGAATGTGTCAGAGAAAAACAGTAAGGAGACTGCATTAACATATTAAGGCCTAATTTGATAAACTAGTGCCTTCTTTGTTTTCGGATTAAGAGATGAAGTCGGCGACACTGACTCATTATCTCCACAGTAGTGATGCGCCTGCAGGTTTCATACGGATTACATAATTTGAGAATATTTGTTTTACATTTGAATTGGTTGATTTGAAAATAGACATTTCACTCTCTCTCTATATATTTTAATGTCTGTAAGGCAAAGATATACACAGAGTTTCGCACACAGAGAGAGAGGCAGACAGAAAGCGCATAATGTTTGCTTTCATTATTTTACAAAAGCGCAATGTTTTGTTGTTATTGTGAGTGCACACAAATAAATGTAGAGTCTTTGCAGATTTGAAAGATGTATTACTCTTATCTGTATGATCAAAAATGACTGAGTATTTTAATAACAAGTGAGCGCACCGGCGCCTCCATCTGTTCGAAATGTAAAATGACATACAGACCTGGGGCACTAACTGCCTTAAAGGAACACTCCACTTTTTTTGGAAATAGGC
>SCHK01417250.1:0-11398 GCA_004124795.1 Poropuntius huangchuchieni | reverse complement strand
ACATTCAGATTGAACCACTGATGGCAGATGGACTATTTTGAGGATGTCTTTCATACTTTTTTTATTTACTAGCCAGTCAATGGGACAGATACAAGCCTCCAGGTGTTCATCTAAAATATCTTAAATTGTGTTCCAAAGATGAACAAAGTTTTTATGGGTTTGGAACGACATGGGGTAAGTGATTAATGACAAAGTTTTCATTTTGGGGTGGAGTAACCCTTTAAAGAGAAGGAAGCCTAGGATTTTTGCACATTATTTTCATGACAATTAAGCACATAAGCACAATAATACAATTTTCATTACTGTAATGTAAAACAACCAAATATTTCAGATAAAGTATTGATACATAATGGTAGCATGTAAAAAAAAGAAAATCTAAAAAAACTGTTTAAATAAATATGTTCTTTTGACGTTTCTGTTCATCAAAGAACCCTGAGAAAAACAACACAATTTAGATCAAAACATTAAGCAGCACAACTGTTTTCAGCATTGATAATAATAAGAAAAGATTCTTGATGTGTGTCTGTGTGTGAAACGTGCCATGAATATATCAGATTTTAAGTGTTTACCAGTCAGGAACCATTTGCCAGTCTGTATAAATCCCTCCTGTGGCCTGTGCGCCACATTCAATCAGATGACCAGCAAGGCTACAAACAAAAATTCAGTTTAATGAAATTTCACAGCAATCAAAACAGGAACAGAACTTGACTAACAACATAAATGTGGTTAACCACAAATATTCTTATGCTGCATGGTCTTTCACACCATGCGACAAAAACAAGTGAATCATCCATGGCTGTCTGCCCTTATGTTCACCTCAGAGTATAGTTTACAGTACATATCTTAGTCCAGCCTCTGTTGATCTGTTTTCAGCAGACAAACTTGTCTGATACATTGCACCAGTGTGTGTGTGTGTGTGTGTGTGTACATTTCAAGAGCTCATAGAATTTATAATACCTTCCAGCAGCCAACAGGTCATAGTTTTTGCAGTCCCATGCAAACTGTCCAAAACACAAACAAACAAACAAAAATGTTATAATACTTTTTTCACACTTTTTCACATAAATTATTTACACGTTCATTAGAGATTAATTTTAATAATGTAATCTTCATCTTTAAAAATTTGAAGGAATTGTGGCTATACCAAATGTGCCCCTGGACCTCAAAACCAGTCATAAGTAGCATGGGTATATTTGTAGCAATATCCAACAATACACTGTATGGGTCAAAATTATCGATTTTTCTTTTATGCCAAAAATCATTAGGATATTAAGTAGTAAATTTCCATGAAGATATTTTTTGCACCCTCAGATTCTAGATGTTCAAATATTGTCCTATCCTAACAAACCATACATCAATGGAAAGCTTATTTTATTCAGCTTTCAGATGATGTATAAATCCCAATTTCCTAAAACTGACCCTTATGACTGGTTGGTTTTGTGGTCCAGGGCCACACACAGACATACATTTATAATATATCTCCACAAATACACAGACAGAAATACTACTAAAAACCATCACAACAACAACAAAGGCTTAAGAAGAAATCAGAGGTAGCCGGTTTGAATTTGAATGTGAATTTTATCTTGGATGACATCTAAAAGTCTCCCTTTAGAAGCTAAAGTAAACATGACTCTTTTTTTTAAAAGACAAGCTGCTGGTGCTTGCTTCTGTTTTTGTTTTGTGCTGAAGAAGGAGGTTAAAATTACCAACACATCGACTCAGAGGCACAACAGCTGTTGCACAAGAGATAGAACATTCTTGCGTGACAAACCATACCGAATGCATCAGTGGTCCAAGAACCACAGCGCTGTCCACGCAACGCCCCGTCACTACAATATCAGCCCCGAGGTCCAGGCACCGTTTAATAGGGAGGGCGCTGTGACATAAAGACACAAGAAAGCTGAATCTCTTATGCTCAAACCACCAGTCCGGCTCCAGGCATGAATAACAGACAGAACCAATGACACGCTGTAATTAACTTGTAGTTCATACCCCAAATACGCATTCATGCTGTGGATGGTCTTTGGAAGTGGTTTCTTTCCCTCTGAATCAGTCATCCTGAGTTCAGTCAAAGAGTCTTTCTAGGATACACAACAAACCAGAAGATCACAGGGAAGATTTCAGCACTGGCTGAACGTTTCTCAGTAAGGATATAATATAATGAGTGCTATGGCTATCACTCATCACTCATACTTAGTTTAGAAATTTGAACAAACCTTAAAAATTACTGCAAAAAGCTACATTTTCAGAATCGATACTCACGTGATCCATCAGGAATCGTACTAATATACTGATTTGGTGCTGAAAAAATATTTCTTCTTATTATAAATATTGAAAACAGTTGTGCTGCTTAATATTCCTGTGGAAACTTTCATACATTTTTTATTTTTCAGATTTGTTTTGATGAATAGAATGTTCAAAAGAACTGAATTAATTTGAAATAGAAACCTTTAAGGACATTATAAATGCCTTTACTGTCTATTTTGATCAATTTAATGTGAACAGTAGAATTAGTATAGTAGTATTTATATTTTGTAAAACTCTAGTAACTATCAGTCAGTCAATGTGTGCTGAATTCAAATGCTAAGACAATATATAGTCAAAACTTTTTTGTTTCATCTTGGATTACACTGACACCTAATGGTGTGGCTGCAGATTCACGCAAAATCCTCTTATTAAGTGAAAGTGTCCAATAAGGGGGTGGTTACTGAGATGAAATGAGTAGTATTCGCCTGGTCATGTGATGTCAACATGTCAGCTCCCATGAGACAAGTACATGCCCATGAATTGCATAAGCATTAATGAAGTTCAATTACCTGTGGCATCAGGTCATCACCAGTCACCACAGCTACCTTCAAGTCAAGTCCTGCCTTTTGAACTACTTCCTGTAGAGCTGCTCCACAGGCAAGAGGATTGACACCTCCAGCATTACTGACCACACGAATACCTGCAGGACACAACAGCACATTTTCAATGTGTCTGAACATTATTCATTATATTAAAAAAAAAAAAAAAAATTCTAAATCTAAATCTAATAAGTATTTCCATTAAATCCAGTGATTAAAAATGAAACATTCTGTTTATATTATATTGCAGGATTTCCAAATATACCTAAACTGCTTAGATGAACATTATCAATGGCACTAAAAATGCAAAATATAAAATGTATCTCCCTAAAATACTGCACTGAAAAATGTATTTTTTGTGTAATTATATATTATTATATTATATTATGTAAGATTAGATTAGATTATAATAAAAAACAGCCTAGAAAAAAACATTACTCAGTAAAATGTGTCTATAAAAGATTTGCATTCTTATCATAACTTTAAGATTTACCTTTTTTGCTGATATCCTTAATAAATGGAGAAAGGGAAAGGACAAAATCAGGAGCATATCCCATATTCTAAAAGAAAATGACATTCTTAGAGTCAGTACAAGTGTATATTATAATTAGCATATAATAAAAGTAAAAAATAGTATTACATTTCACAGAATCACCCTGAATTTATTATCACTACAAATATTCATTTTTATTATTACGGGTCACATTAGGTATAAATAACTCTTTAAGGTAAGGTCTAGGATGGAGGAATATCTTACAGGTGCTTTAGCTTTGGCTGCTGAGAGCAGTGACATGGTGATTTCTGACAGATAATCAAACACAAGGAAATCCAATTTTCCTCCATATATGAGCTGAGGAACTGCATGGAAGAGATTTTGCAAGGTTTGATTGTTATTTTTTCATCATTTCATCAAGACATATACTGGCCCAAACAATTGGTCATGTAAGCCACACTTAGAAATCGACATTCTTAGAAATAAATGTGCTTCACGATGCCACAGAAAAAAACTTTTTGTCTAAATGGTTCCATAAAGAACCTTTAACATCTGCAGAACCTTTCTGTTTCACAAAAGGTTCTTTGTAGCGAAAGATGGTTCTTCAGATTATGAAAGAGATGGTTTTTTAAAAGAACCTTTGACTGAATGGTTCTTTGTGGAACCAAAAATGGCAACGCTGTGAAGAACCTTTTAAGCACCTTTATTTTTAAGAGTGTATGACTGAATAAAAAACAAATTATCAAATAAATTGGCATTTATTGTTGACGATTATTCCATTAGCATACCTTCCCAAGCTTTTTAGGCTAATTGTGAAATATTATAAAACAGGACCATTTACAGTAAAAATAAAAACATTTGGCTGTTAAATGTTAGTAGAACATCTTTTATGCACATACATCAACTAAAATTATAGCTTGAGAGCAGCTGGAAGGAAATTTCTAGTGTAATTTGTTTACAGATACACGTTATTTTTATGGGTTTTTATAGAATGTAGTGACATTCACAAAACAAATTAAAGTGCCCCATTATAGATTTTTGAAAATTACCTTTTATGCAGTGTGTAAATGAATTAAAACATCCTGCAAAATTTTAAATCTGAAAGTGCACCGTGTATAAAGTTATTGTTTCCCAAAAGAAAGAGTCGACTCAATGAAACGAGTGGTTTTTAAAACGAATCCCAAGCAGACGTTTCATCTTGACGTCAAGATGAAACATTAGCATATTGCCCGCCCACTTGTTGCGCGCTCAGACCAAATGCAAATTCATTCTTTGCCACTAGGTGCCGCTTTTGGAACGTTAAAAGCTCACAAACACCGCTTTATCGACCAATCACTGCAGATTAACATCACTCAAAAGAGGAGAGTCTTTCAGGAATCATTGAGCAAATCAGGTAAAAAAATAAATGCATATAATAAGAAAATAAAAGTGTTTTTTTGACTTTGCATGCATGTCAACCTGTTGTTGGGGGATTCCCAAAACCAAAATATGAACCTTTAATAACCTATAATAAGGGCACTTTAAGTCGGGGAGGTTAGAAAGAGTGAACTGGCGTGATATTATGCTTTGGTGACATCTAGTGGTCATTCAATGAACTACACATGGAAAGGATTTTAGTTCGCTTGTTTTGTGTAAGTCCGTCCTTGTCAAGAATTATAATGCATAGGAATAATAACTTATTGTCAATATCAAATCATATAAAGTAAAGTAATTTTATTCAAATACCTGACGTTGCAGTATCACCCCAAAACCCTGACGCGCATCCGATACGAACAGCTTTATGTGCTGATGAGGCGTAATGTCTGTTACTGCTTCTGTAACGTGAGTCTCTTGTAAAACATCTGACAGCAGCTGCAGATTCACTGAAACTGTGTGAGTATAAAACATTATTTCTGCAGAAAGGCAGCGGTGAAGCTAAACAAACTTTCACTACTGTCAACCGATGCAAACTCCCGGATAAGCGCGCGAGATTCGTCATGCTCGCCAAAAGCGTTTCTTGTTGAATTGGTTTATTTCTTTCTCTGCACAGACGGTTATGCACTTAGGCTACTACAAAACTTGACAGTCAAAAGTACAATCTCGTACCACAAACAATCTCATCCGTGTAGGACAAAATCATGCTATCGTGGTTCCTACTGTTACTAGGCTAAATGACAGCTGCTATCCCAGCATTTAATCCACTACAGATTACTCTATTAAAATAGCTGGAATTGTTTATTTGGAAAAAAAATAAATAAAAATAAATTCTCTCTCTCTCTCTCTCTCTCTCTCTCTCTCTATATATATATATATTAGTTAAAATGTACTTATTTACTAACTTATGTATGCAGCCTATGTATGAGTAGGTGAAAAGTTGTCATTACTCACCATATTTACCACATTAACCATGTTTAAACGTTTAATTAGAGATTATATTTGCCTATATTACAAGTGAGACCAATATCTAAAAGTATAATGGTTTTCATTATATTTTTGTTTATTAGACAACTAGTTTACTAAAGAGAGAAAATGTCACTTTAGAATATGGCTGTTCAAATGTGCTAGCCATTGCTAAAGTAATGGTGGTATATTTATTAATATTAATTCTGTTGGTGGTTTGGATTAAAGTTTGGCAGCCACAATTGTTATTCTTTCAAAATCATAATTTTCTCATAGTACCCTTACATCTGATTTATCGATTTTGATTTTATTGTAAATGTACACAAAGCATAGTGATGAAGAGCATCAGTGCTAAGCTTTCTTTCAATTACAGAAGAGATGTGATCTGGTCTGTATTGTGCAATGTGAGTTAAGTGCACATCAAAACAACTTAAAACAAACATTGGTTGTGTAACTCAAAAGACAGTCCCAGAAATTATCCTCATGGGCGCAAACTCCCACCTCTTCCTGTGCATTGTTCTTGCAAATTGTTGATTTGAATTTGCAAATCATAGACTATAATGATGATTCAACCTGTTTGCAAAAATGCAATGTAATGAACACAGTCAAATCTGTCCGTAAGCAATGATTTATTCACAGCCCCTGTACACATGGGCAAAATAAAGTTCAAATGTTGAACAATCTGCTGTCATATAATAAACACCTACTTAGTAAAATGTTTTTCAAGGACATCTCTAATGCTCACCAAGGCTATATTTATTTGATTACAAATACAGCAAAATCAGTAATATTATGAAATATTTTAACAATTCAAAATAGCTGTATTCTATTTTCATGTATTTAAAAAGGTAATTTACTGAATTTCCAGCAACCATTGCTCTAGTCTTTAGTGATCCTCAGAAATCATTTTAATTTGCTGATTTGCTGCTCAAGAAACATATTTTCTTATTAACAATGTTGAAAACAGTTGTGCTGCTTAATATTTATGGGGAAACCGTGATACATTTTAGCATTCTTTGATTAATTGAAAGTTTAAAACAACATTATTTATTTAAATATATTGTTTTACTGTTACTTTTGATCAGTTGAATGCACCCAGAAGGATTCAAAAAACCTTTTTCCAATCCCCAAACTCCCCAAATATTTTCTTCAATGAAACAATAATGAGCTATGAAAATATGTTCCACTATTATTCTCTTAGCTTCCTAAGGAAAGTCAAATCTCTTTCTGCAGTGCTAGTTCTTGTCATTCCCGTAAACCAGCTGATAACGGTTGAAAATTGTGCAATTTGTATCCTTGCTCTGAATTGTCCAATCACTATACTGTGTTCCAGAATGCGGGGGCTGGGGACTGAGTGTCCATGGTCAATAATGAGTCAATCTGTTGATCAATCAGAAGGGTTCATATGGGATGTGCAAGCTTTGAGAGTCTGTATTCTGCACAGAGAGGCCAGAGATGAAGCTCACACATTCGCTCCTCTGCCTGTTCGTGGTCGTGTCCTCTGCTTTGGTGAGTCTCTTATCACTAATCACTAACAAACAGTCGATAAATTTCCTTTATTCAATCTATATTTGAACCCATTTAAATTCTTAAATAATTACAACTAATTAAATATTTATTTATTTTATTTTTTTAGTCAGACGACACAGTTGTGAACCCTAGAGGTGCTCGTCCTGTTGAACACGGCTACAAGGCACAAGACACCTGTAAGACAAAAGAATGGCCTATGTGTACAGATGACGACTGGGTACGTACTATTATTTCTTTATTAAGTTATAAATATTGAGTCAAGGTTTTTATTAAGCACTGAAAATGTAATAATGCCCCCCAACCAGTTAGCTAAAGATAGCAAATGCCCATTTAAATTCTTCAGGGAAACAAATGTCCATCCGGCTGCCGAGTTCAAGGCCTCATGGACAAAGCTGACCACGATATCCTCAAGAAGATTGAGAAGATTCGTCGTCTTCTAGACGAGGGCCGGAAACTGTATCGCTCCACTGATCAAGTGTCCAAAAACACTTACTCTTACCTAAGAGAGCGACTGACCTCTAGCTCTGGTAAGAATTTGCTTCGATTCAATCTGTGATTTTTGGAATTCTTGATCATTAATTTGTTAATTTGTGGAAGTTCACAGGCGTATTTTTAGAAGACACTATAGAAAATGTTTCCTCCTTTCTCTCAGGTAATGACAACAGGTACGCCACCTTGGCCGAACAGCTGAGACAGAGAATTACTGATATCAAGATTAAAATTGACCGTCAACTCCGGTTACTGGACGCTCTGAAGTCGCAGGTCAAAGATCAAGTTGTTCAAATTCAGCGACTTGAGGTGAGCAAAATTCTTTTAATGTATTAAAATTCAGAAATTTATGGAAGCCCTTTCAGAATAAAAAATAAAAAAGATTATTAGAAGGGAAAGTTGAGAATACTTTTTATTATTAGTCACAATTATGATTTTTTTTTTCACTACTCTGATTTCTTGACATAACTGATTTCTTCACTACTCTGATTTTCTTGACATTGCTTTTAAAGCATATTCTCCCAATATTATTTCTTGGCGCAGGTCGACATTGACATCAAACTACGCACATGCAAGGGCTCTTGCGCCAGCTACAGCGAGTTCTCGGTGGACAGGGAGAGCTATGCGGCTTTGGACAAGCAAATGGACCATCTGAACAATTTGCGTGTACAGAGCGTGGAGACCGTCAGTTCCCTGGGAATCATGAAGAGCAGGCCGTTGAAGGACGTGGTGTTACCCTCCGTATATAAGAGCGGAACGGGCAAAGCCGAGCAGAAGCAGCTCCTCTTCGGAGACGTGGGTCAGATGCAGCTTTCTCTGGAGGCGGAAGGTTCCACTGCCGAATCTGCCGCCACTGTTAGCAAGTTCCCCACATCAGGTACGGGCTCAACTTCTTCCTCTACATCACATACCTCCAGCTCCACCTCCACCGTCAAGCAGTGCACCAAGTCAGTGCGCAAGGTGATAACACACACCAAAGACGGCCCGGTGGAGAGGGTTGAGGTTACGGCTAGCGGACCCGGGTGTGAAGATTTAGAAAAAATGGGAATTTCAGATGCAGAGTTTATGTCGGCAGCCAAAGAAGGGAAAGATCTGAACCGTGATGGAGTCAGAATAACTGTGAGCGGTGGGAATGAAAAGTCCATTACTTCTCTCTCTCCCGGCACCGACGACCTAGGTGACTTCGGTGGAGGTTTCTTCACAGGTCTTGGCACTGATAAGCAAAGGTTATCCTCATCTTCATCCTCATCCTCATCCTCATCATCATCATCCTCCACGAAAACAGTTTTGTCAGATGGAACCAAAAGTTACTCAAAGACCACTCTCTCTAGCAACCCAGATTTTGGGGATGACTTTGGGGCGTTCATGCGTGGCGACGTGGACGAGGATCTACCCGACATCCACGCACGAAGCGTGAAATCGCGCGACGAGCGCAAGGCTGGCTTTGTTGGTGGAGGTACACTTGAGTGAAACTCTTAACTTCAAGCAGCATACACAAGTGAACCATTAGCAAACGTAATTCTCTTGATAACACTAGCGAGAGTTTGTTAGATCTTCTTGGAAACATGTGGTGTAATGGACTAAACTAATATCCAAGTAATTTCCAATAGCATGTCACATTTAATTGCTCATCCAGAAACAAATCCAAAAATAAATTATATGGATCTCTGGAACGAATGCAGCTTTGCTCTAATCAGCAGGTGTGTAATCTTCTTTCAGATTGCGCTGAAATCCTGCAGAAGCATGCAAATGGCGGTCAGAGCGGCCTGTTCAAAATAAAGCCGGCTGGGTCGGAGGAGGTAGTAGAGGTTTACTGTGACCAGGGCACTGGGTTGGGAGGCTGGACTCTGGTTCAGCAGAGGGAGGATGGGTCTGTTAACTTCAATCGCACTTGGAAGGAGTATCGAAATGGTTTTGGCCAGTTAGACCAGCAGGGTAAGGGCGAGATCTGGATCGGCAACAAATTCCTACACCTTTTCACTCAGAAAGAGAGTCTTCTGAGAGTGGAGCTGCAAGACTGGGATGGGAAAGAGGCCTATGCCGAGTACAGCTTTAGAGTTGGCTCGGAGGCAGAGGGCTTTCCACTGACCGTGTCGGATTACGTGGGTGACGCAGGTGATGCATTAGTGCAAGGTCAGCCTAACCTCGGATCCTTTCTTTCACATGCTGGCATGAAGTTTAGCACCTTTGATAGGGACAGCGATAAGTGGGAGGAGAACTGTGCGGAGATGTATGGTGGAGGGTGGTGGTACAATAACTGCCAGTCGGCCAACCTCAATGGGATTTACTATAAAGGAGGCCAGTACGACCCCGGCACCAAAGTCCCTTATGAGATTGAGAATGGTGTCGTGTGGCTGCCTTTCAAGCCAGCTGATTACTCCCTCAAAGTAGTGAGAATGAAGATCAGACCTGTCTAAAAAAAATGAAAAAGAGGGGATAGGGGAAAAGGACAGATAGCCATTGTTTTGAATTGTAATGTGAAGACGTCATGTTGCCATGTACACTTTCACACAACCAGCTTACCTCATGTTTCCAATAAAAATGTGTTCACTTCAAGTTTTGGAGTGTGTGTTTTTATTTCAAAGTATCTGCTTTTAGAATAGTTTTCTTGAAAAAGACAACCTACAGCTAACTCATAACCACAATGGCTTCATTTTGCTTTTCAATAAATAAAGCTTATTTTAGTCTGTCTCTGAAAAAAAAGTGCAAAATCATACATTTAGGGGTACAACAGCTTGTTTTACCTTATTTAACCCCAAAAGGTTCATTGTTGTACCCTAAGAGTACATATAACTCGGCTGAAGTACAAATATGCTCCTTTAGAGTAAATACAGTAGTATGTTGTCCCAATGACAAGCTGTTATACATCTACAAGTACAAATTTCACACATTTTCTTTCTGATAGTGTGTCCTAAAGATCATATTATCATTTTGACCATTGGTTAATGATAAAAAAAGACATTTACTTATCCACTAGGTTTAATATGAAACCATAGCCAAGCCCTACTCGTTTAGATACAACTCTAGATTGTTTATTTGTTACTTTATAAGATGATTTCACATCAAGGTTGTTAATAAACAATGAGCCTACAACATTACCACTACATATCATTCACAATCGTATGATATAATCCTCTCATGAATGCAGTTTTTTTTAACATTGGCCATCTATGAAGCATAAACATTATTATCAAGTTTAATGCAAGTGTGTGGTTTGTTGCAGTGTGTACGGCCTTGAAATCCAGTCTCAAACAACATAATCACTATGGTTACACCAGATTTGGACACTGTCTGGCACAGCCAACATACCCTTTGTGCTCTGATGAGGAGAGGGTGAGTTATTTTGGAGAATCAGATCATTTGTCTTCCAAAAAGTGGTTTTAAATGAACTAGTAAGTAAACTGATAATAAAAATTGCATTCACTGATAAATATAATAATTAGAACTTATATAAGAAAAGATAATGATTAATTCTAGTGCTAGAAAATAAATTATTAATCTCATTCCACCGTTGTTGGAATCAATTGGAAGTTGGAAGTTTTTTCAGGGGTTTTTTTCTTTGTAGGAGGATAAATGTCCATCTGGGTGTCATCTGGAGGGTCTCATTAATCTTGCACATGAAGACATTCGGAAACGTCTGAGAAATATTTGTGAAAGG
>SCHK01417232.1:0-12234 GCA_004124795.1 Poropuntius huangchuchieni | reverse complement strand
ATCCGGGTAATAGCTCCCCCTGCTGGCCTGGCGTGACAGTTTTTGGTGGTGAAATTATTACCGACATTAAAAGATGTTACTTCAACAGTTAAAAAGTTTCATAGGATTATGAACGAAGTTACCTGAAAGTGATGCACAGGCTTTATCTCAGGCCTTTTCTTTTCTCTGAGCCAGACGGCGCTGACGTCTTTTCCCTGATATAGCCTAGTTATCCATTAATTATGATTATCATTTGTATTCAGCCGCAAACATGAGGTGAGCGCGGGTGCAGATGCGGGAATGGCGCGTCACGTGTGCTTACTGCGTTTATCATAAAATGCATTTTTTTAATAATTATAATTTTTTTATAATAGTAATAATAATATATACATAATATATGTTCATGTTTAGATTTTTATTTATGTGTATGTATATGTTAATATACATTGAAATGCACTGGAAAATTTGCCACAAATTTACACTATTACATAAATTAGGTTAATAATTTACTGTGAAATAAATGCATATTGGGTTATTTTCTGCCAAATTACTGTGAAACAGCAGAATGCTGCTAAAAACGTCATTTACTGCTCTTGTTTACCGTGACTTCACATTATAAAGCTGTCATTAACCAGTCATACACAAGAGTGAAATTTCTATTAAAGTAATGCAGTTATGCAATAATGTTTAGTTAGCATGCTATTCCAAACATATTCAGATGATGACTTACCTTTTTGTGACAATTTCTCCAATTTCTTCTGGCACAGATCTTTAATGTCCTCACACAGATATGTGAGTTTTCTTGACACCGTCTCAAAAGAGAAGTCTGGATTGACTAGAACTGCAGGAGAGGTCACCAACTCCGGCTGACTACACAGTGCTTCATAGCTCTGAGGAATATAATGAAATAAACTCTCTTAGACCAAAATCACAAATGACAAGTACTTTGGTGTCTAGAAGCACTGACGCTACCTTTAGGAACTGAGTTTTATTATCAAGGTGTGCAAGCGTGTCGTATTCAGCATCTCTCCTCTTGAACTCTGCGATCTCCTGCTCTAGTTTCTCCATAAATCCATGTGCCTCGTCTAATTCCATCTGCTCCTTTGCTTTTATCATCTCTGTCACCTCAAAGCACAGTGCCACAATGGACTGAATCAGCTCACTGGAGATCTTCTCCGTTTCCTCCACTGCTGCCTGGGCAGAGCTCTGTTATACAACAAACAGAACCAGACAAGTGATGAGTCCAAGAACCTCTCTGCCCATAATGGGTGTCTTACTGATGAACCATCATAAGTTGACCCACAACATTCCACTTGTCCATTAAGATTTCCCACCTCCTGGCAGTAATAGACTCACCCTGAGAGAGAGTACGGCATGACTCAGATCCTGTAGCTCTGTCTCACGCTTCTTTATGACCTGTTGGCATCTCCTCTGTGACTGCGTAAGCTCTTGCTGCAGACCAGAGGATAAATACAAGAAGAAACTTATTTTTTGAAACAACAAAAAGAAATCCAGCAGCACATGTGATGAGAACTGAACTGTACATTTAAACATACCAACATGTTTTGTCTTTCAAACCTTTATCAGGGTCATCCAGTTTTTTTTCTCCCATCATTACAAGTACTACCAGATCTCTTTTTGTTCCCTTGTGAGCCATAAAGTACTAGCTTTACTAGTACTATTTTATTTTTTTTTCTACATTTCTTCTATGGCGAGCATGCTTTTAATTTCTGATTAGAATTCATTTTTATATTTTTTGAGACATAAAGTTAATCAGAAGCTGTCTTTTTATCATAATGAAGCAAAAACGCCTAATAGCATAATGGAAGCCTAAACAATACAATATTTACCTTGAAAAATGCATTCAAAATTTATATTCAAGGACTTTTTTGTTTTTTACTGTAATATAACACACATTATATCTATTTTTATCAATCTAATAATTTAATCTATGTTTAAAACTTAATTTATGAAATGTATAATGAACTTAACTATAATGTACGCAATTATATTCATACATTTGAGGATTAATTGGCTACTTTTGAGGGTCAACATACATTAACTGACCCTTTAATGACTTATGAAAGTTAGCATAAAGCTCTTGCTATGCTGAGTTATTATGAAGCTAATCATCACATTTAAAGTCAGAAGAGAAGTCAGACACACCTGACAGAACATGACGAGGTCCTGCTTTTCTTTTGCATTGACTTCATCGTTCTCAGCTCCAGGGATGGTGGGGGAACGCATTCTGGTCTGTCTCAGTTTCTCAACAACTTCAGCAAACAGTGTGTTTTTGTTGAGGGCAGGTTTCGGGGAGAAGGTCTGTCTGCACTCTGGACAGCTGCACAACTTCTTCTGGTTCTTCTGCTCCCAGAAGCTCTTAATGCACTCCTTACAGTAGTTGTGTCCACAAGGAATGGTCACGGGGTCCCTCAGAAGGTCCATACAGATGGGACAGCTGAACTGCTCCTGGTTGACGAAAATACCAGCTTCTTCTTCGGCCATCTTTTACAGTTAAGGTAAAAGACAGACCTGTACAGCTGCTTTGTGGAGAGAGTATGGCGTTTGCTTGTGCCTCCCACTATTGTCTGTATATGAGGTTGTAATGGGAGGAGTCCGTCGTGTACAGTTTGTGTCATGTTTCAGAGGAGTCACGCACTTTAATGAAGTCATTAAATCTTTACTGTTGTTGTTTTGAAATAATTATTTTCATCTTTACCTCAGAAAAGTGATTCACAGCTTCGAGTACGCAAGTAAGCTTCTAGAAAGATCAACCCTAGGGATGATGGTTGTTCCAGTGCATGTCTGTTCATGTCCACTGGATGAATGCGTGCATAATGACATGTTTCATAAGATGTTTCTGGATTTTTCTTTGCACTTGGGAGACCAAGAGGGTGTGGATATTTATAATGAAATGTGCACAAACATAAAGGGTGTGTGTAAATAAATTATGCAACATTAAAATAGCAAATATCATTGTGAAACACAACTCACCATCACAAAAAATACTTATTGTTTGTGTATATATATGTAGAGTGGGGACAGCACATCCCTTTAATTCATTATATTTCAAATTCACTTGAAATTACTTACCAGGCTATTATTGAAATCAGCATTTTTTCTACATATTTCAAGCGTCTAGTTCAGCTGTATTTTTAATTGTGATACAGTATTTTGTTCTCCACGCTAGAGGTCGCTCTTTCCATAACCGGCTGTCTTTGCGTGTTCTTAAAAACATTAGAATGGAAAGTGAAAAATGGGCGGGGTTTAGTGGCTCAGACGTTTTCTCTTATTGGTCAAGTATCATGTGTCAAAATAATAATTGTCATATTTAAAATCTTCACCTTTTTATTATAAATTCTTTGGCTATTAAGTTTATTAGTGCCGTTATTCAGTTGCAAATTATTGTCCAGGCTGACGCTGAAGAAACACAGAGACTCGTGATACGTGTTACTTTTCTCATCAATGGTTAGGATTAACCATTCACAGTCGAATGTGATTACTGGATAAGATTTTTCGAATGTGGTTTTATAGAAATTACTGTGGTGAGTTAGTCTGCTTGTTTCTCAGATAACAATCCTTTAAATATATTTAGTATATCTTTTATACTTTATGGTGCACAAATATCATCAATAACTCAAAATGCGTTCAGAGATTTGAATGTGACTCAATGGACGCTTGAGTTTTCTGAGCCACCAAACGCCCCTCAGAGGTGTCTAATATAACATTTGTAATATTGTAATAGTAACATTTGTTGTCTCATGGTTCGTGCTGTGCGTGCTATTTTGTCTCAAAGCCGATGGCAGTGCACCCTCTTTCATTGGCTCATGACAGCAGCTGAGTGGATGTAATAAATACGTATTTCATTTTATGCTCTGCTGGACTAAATCTACACGATCTGTGGGACGGAAGTCAGCACAACACACGCAGGTAAACTGTTTCCTTTCATTCTGTTAGATAGCTGTGGCAAAGCATCAGCATGTATTGCACATGTAGCTACTGCTGCTTTGTTGTCCATGTTTGACCTATCAAATGTTTTTCAAATTACAGATGAGTTGATACGCTTATTTGAGAGCAGGAAACTATTGTGCACTTGAACTTGCGTCTCTGCACAGCTGTGGTCATTTTACAAGGTCCTTCAAGGTCCACATATGGTTATTAAAGTTTTACTTTATTGCACCATCTCAGTTCTGTCCTTTTTTCATGTTCCTGTGAATCTGCAATAGTGCAATAGAGTCTTGTGCATGACTGTAACTTAAACAAACAAAAAAATGAATATGGCTGTGCTGTTTTATTAAGTTATATTATATTAACTACATCAGGGGTAGCCTACACCACCATACCAGATAAATATGCTCAGTTCAAGCAGGCACTTTATTAGTTTTTTTAACTTGATTTTATTAATTACATTGATTATTTACACATTGGCAAGGAAATTAACTGGATGAAATGTAATAAGCTGTAAATAAAAAATAAACATTGTTCTTAACAGAATGGAAATAAAAGCTTACATTGGGGTGTCAAATTTGAGTTAATTTTGTTAATATTATCAAAAGTCGTTTTAAAATAATATCTTACATTTCATTTTTATTAAGCAGAGTCAAGTGTTTAAATTGTGACAAACAAGCTAATAAGTCAGACCTCACACAATTCATCGAGGCATATCAATATTTACAGATATTTGCTGTTGTTTCACATCAAAAATAAGTAAAATTGAGGACATGAAAAAAAGCCTGTGATATTATTACAAGTAGAGCAATATTCCCAATAAAAATGATAAAAAATATTTCCAAAATATCTATGGTTTGAATCAGCTTAGTAGTTACAGTATTTAAAATTCACTCATACTGTAAGTTCACTTAATTATTATATTGTTATAAAACAAATTAATATAATTTCCATCTTTTAAAATGTACTGAGGACATGGAAACTTACTGCATGACAGCAATGACCCATGAGTCAGATTTTATGCTCAGTTATTTCCTTAAGTGTCTCTAATGTAAAAGTTGTTTAATTTTTTCCCCAAATTTGGTGTTTTCTGTTTTCATATTCATGGATCGCCCTTAAATGGGTTAATTAATATTTTAATTTAAAATGTTAACTTTAACAGTGTAGTAAATATTTTTTAAATGTATTTAAATAAATATTTAAAATGTATTTAAATAAATATTTTATTATAAATAGCAATAAATTATACATAGCAAAAGACTATATTTTAAAATGTCAAATTAAAATATAAGAACTGAACATTTTTATTTTGTTTTATCATATTTTTTGTCAAAAAAAAAAACACACACGCTGCAAAACAGATTTTTTTAGTTTTATCTATTTCATAACTCCTAAGTCATAATAGTAATAGGTACATTATAATTTCTTCAAGTTAAAGTGAACCTTTTATTATAACTAATAAAGTTGTTGTGACTTTGTGAGATTATGAATAGAAGAAGGAAATCATTCCAGAATTTCCCAACCTGTCAGACTACTTCCTGGACACGCCCCCTTTTCTAGCAAAGGAACATCTCCGTACAGAAAGAGGAAGTGCTTTAAATCTCAATCTCTGATTCTGTGTGTGTCTTCTGGTGAGTATGTTGCATTTTGTAAAATATGTATATTTTTCTGGTTTTCTCGCTGTGCAGAGTTTAACCCTCAATGATTGTGCGGCAGTTGACGTGTAGGGGGCTGACCTCTCACCTTTGTGCGTCAGTCAGACTGAACTGGAGCGCTCCAAAGATGGCTAGACCAAGCTCAAGTAAAACACTTTTAAGACTGTCTTCACTGTGTATGTATGGCAGTGGATGGCCTGTGATTTAAATGGTTTGCAATTTGTTTCATTTCGCAGATTTAGCAGAGTTTCGTGAGCATTTTGCTAAAGCCAAGCACATTGCTATCATTACGGGGGCCGGAGTGAGTGCAGAGAGTGGAGTACCAACTTTTAGAGGACAGGGGGGCTACTGGAGGAAATGGCAGGCACAGGTAACCCACACACATTGTATACACATCACACATTTTTTACCTTCTAAATTTTGATACGGCACTTACTCCAAGTTTTTTTCAATCTTTTTGATGATAGGACTCAAATATGGCAATCCCTTTGTGATGATCCCTTCTGTTGATAAATAAAGGCAGCTATATATAAAGAAGAATATTAAACATAATATTATTTTCCAAAATTAAATAATTATGTATTAAATATATAATTAAATATTTTATTTTAATTACATTTACAATGTATATGAGTTTAACAATGATTCTTTTTATTTTAGAAAAGTATTTTGGGAAAAAATAATTACGATTAATGCCTTGATTTCTGAAGTCTTTAGAAAGCATAATAAAATAGTATACAATTTTGTGAATGTGAGTTGTGAAACATATTTCGTTAATATCTTAATGTTAACTTTGACAGCTCTAAAAAAATATATATCTCAATTTTTTAACAGACCCCTTTCCATTCCCCTGTGGTCATTTGAAAACCCCGACTTATATAGTATTTGGCAGAGCATAACAGCTTTATTTATGATTCAGAATTATATACAAATGGGCCTGTAAAACATAGTTTACATTTTGCATTGTAAATAATGACTGTAAACTTTCAACCTCTACTGTATTTGACAGCTCTGACCAAATTTGTCAGGCTACCTGTAACAGAGCATATAAACGCTGTAGTCACACCACATGTAAGCAAGCAAACATTATTAATAATAATTTTAATATATTAATATTAAATATTAAAATTAACAATTTAATCAACCTTTTAAAGTTTAGTCAAATGAAAATATAACAATTAGTTTACAGCAGTACATTGATGTTTAATTTACTCTATTACTTTTCTGTCATAATTCTTTAAGTTTTTAGTTTCACACCACATGTACATAAGCATTACATAAACATTAACAGGAGTCTCTTTTTCCTTTTCTTTGTCTTTCAGGATTTGGCAACCCCTGAAGCTTTCTCCCGAGATCCTTCTTTAGTATGGGAATTTTACCATTACAGACGTGAGGTGGGTCACACGTTACTGACTAAATAGTTATCAACATCACAATGCCATTTGTTTCTTTCAGTGATCAATTCACTGTTATATTTATAAATTTAGTATAGTATAAAATAAATGCCTGGAATGCTATGTTAATACTTTAATGAGACTACTACCTTTCTTCTACTACTACCTTTTCTTCTATATGAAACATGTTTTGCATCCTTAGAATTGCAGTACGGAGTCTGAAAGACTGGCAGTGTTTAATTCTGGGACTGAAATTCACACAGTATCCACAGGGGGGTGGCGTTACTTTACAATAGTAGATCGGTTATGAGATGCATGCTTGCATTTTTTATTTTTTTTATTGTCTTTATTAATGTTGTCACAATAAATACTCTAAAATGTAATAATATAATAACATATTTTAATTAACACTTACTTAAAAAAGGTAAGAAATAAAATGCAAATCATTTTAAAAACTACTGCATAAAGATGATTATTATTACATTTTGAAAACTTTACTAGCCACTTTCAGCATCACATGAATGTTTTTAAACACTGGGGTTGCAATTAAACAATTAAGAATGATTAAACAGAAAAATAATGTTTGGTTGTATCCTAATAACATCTTAATTTATTTCATTTTTCATATTGTAATTAATTGTATTTTATTTTGCAGGTTATGTGCAGTAAGATGCCAAACCCAGCCCACCTGGCTATAGCGGAGTGTGAGTCCCGTCTCAGCAAGCAGGGGCGCTCTGTTGTGATCATCACTCAGAACATCGATGAACTGCACCATCGTGCTGGATCCAAACATGTCTATGAAATCCACGGTGAGACAACAGCTACTCAAACCAGAACACCATTATAGTACACTTATTATTGGTTAACATCTGATTAACAGAAATGAAAATGATAGTGAATCTGTTTGGTTGGTGTGGCTTTTGTCCCATTTTTCCATACAGTCGTACCTTTAAATTGAGGTTATTCCTGATCTCTGTCTCTTCTCTCTTTCTCTCTAGGTAGTCTATTTAAAACCCGCTGCATGAGCTGTGGAGAAGTCAAAGCCAACCACAAGAGTCCAATCTGTCCTGCGCTGGAGGGGAAAGGGTAAAAAGCTCATTCAAACACATCACCATTATTTCATCAAATATTTAAACCACAAGAGACTGCACTCTCTGTATTTGCTTTTCTCTTTCTTTTTTCAATTCTCAGAGAGCCTGACCCCAGTGCCAAGGATGCCAGAATACCAGTGGAGCACCTGCCCAGGTTTGTGAGTTTGGGCTTTCTTGACTGTGATGATTAATCAGAAATTGCAGTACTTTGTTAAATGCAGCTATTTTACCGGGTGCTGTTCCGTTACGAAATCTGCCAACATATTTAATAAACACGGTTGCATACTGTATCTGTGCAGATTTTTGTGCAGAATCTGATTTTTAAACTGTTTTAAATTTTAACAGCTTGCAAGGACAATTCAGCTTTGCATCACAGGAATAAATATATTAAATAAAACAGTGATTTTCAGTTGTTTCACAATATTACAGTTTTTACCGCATATTAGATCAAATAAGTACAGCCTTGGTAAACAGTTTTTCAAAAACATTAAAAAAATTGGTTACACTTTACTTGAAGGGGTGTGCATAAGACTAACATGACATCTTCATAATCATGACATGACACATGTCATGAATATGAAGGAGGTTTCATGCATGTTTATGACAACTGTCATTAAGTGTCATTCACTCAGTTATGTCATTTTTAATGCAAAGATGACATTGTTTGAGATGTTTTTGTTATGGGCTAGGGTTAAGGGTAGGGGTAGGTTAGGGTTAGGTTAAATAATGTCATATTTGCATTAAAAACTACATTACTGAGTGAATGAGACTTAATGACTGTTGTCATAAACATGCATGAAACCTCCTACATATTCATGACATGTGTCATGTCATGATTATGAAGGTGTCATGTCAGCCTTATGCACACCCCTTCAAGTATAGTGTTACCAAAAAAATTGTGTAGTGTGTTACATTATTAAAAAAAAAAAAGTCACAGTTACTCTTAAACTGCCTGCTTCAACTACCAACTCTTCCAAACATGGCCCACTACTGCCTACAAATCAGGAATTATATCCTGTGCTGCAACAAATCTAATCAGATGCTGCTGGAATGAATACCTCTGGTTAGATTTACTGTAAACATACTGTAAGGCTGTATAATTAAGAGAGGTAGGAGGGTAGTCATGTAATACGAAACTGGGGCTGCTTTGGTGCAAGAAACCTCAACAACCATTATAACTGGACTTCATGTGGAAATTAAAAAAAAAAAAGATGTAAAGATCAATACAGAAATGACTTGAGTATACTAACACTTTTTCTCCAGCAGTGGGCAGCATATATCCACATGTTTAATATTTCATGTTCAAGATGTTAGTTTTGTAATTTATGTTTAAAGGTGTGACCGAAGTGGCTGTAACGGATTGCTGAGGCCTCATGTGGTTTGGTTCGGAGAGACTCTGGATTCAGATATTCTCACCGCTGTGGAGCAGGAGTTGGAAAAATGTGATCTCTGCTTAGTGGTGAGTGATAGCGAATGAATANAGACTCTGGATTCAGATATTCTCACCGCTGTGGAGCAGGAGCTGGAAAAATGTGATCTCTGCTTAGTGGTGAGTGATAGCAAACGAATGCATAAAACACTAATACAGAACCAAGTAAGCTGACTACCTAGAAAGGATTTTAAGGCATCAAGAATAGGGCTATTCCAGAACTTAGGCTGCAGCTTTACTCTGCTGTTTATAATGCTAATGAAATCCAAAATTCACATAACTTGTTTTTTATTTTTAGCTTACTAAAGTATTGAGTTGTTAGCTTAGCAACAGGCTAGCACCAAACCCCATCTGAATCAATTACCAGAGATCAGTCAGTAATTTTCACAAGCCCTCAGCATGCAAAAAAAGAAAGGAAAGCTATCTTGCAGTTTATTAAGTGAGTCAGATGTTGATTTATTGACTGCTCTGAGGAATTTAGTGAATTAATTCTGTGAAAGACTATTCAAACCAGTAGTGTGAGTTAAAATGAATCACTTGAAGAAGCTGCTCAAATGGGTAATTCGTTCATGAATCAGACTTCTCTGGAGTTGTAAGTTTGTTTTTTCGTGCTGCTCACAAGGTGCCCAGTCTTTTTATCACATCACATTCAATGCAAAATTACATTTACTCGAGTAAATGGGATTTATGCTTTTTATACTGTGGCTCTAGAGATTCAGCTTTGCAGAAAAACCCTGGCATAACAGCAACAAAATCAATACTTTACAGTACTATTAAAAAGTTATACTGGTTAACATATTTCTACCGTTTTAAATGTAGGTTTGCGAGGTCTGTGACTAAGAAGGTAGTTGCATAAATGTCTGGCTAGCTCTTATACAAATGCGTTTGTGTTGACAGCTTTACGTAAAGAATTTGTCACCTCCAACTGTATTCTGTGTTTGTCACATTGTTTTCTTGTCTCTAGGTGGGCACCTCCTCCGTAGTTTACCCAGCAGCCATGTTCGCTCCTCAGGTGGCAGGTAGAGGAGTGCCTGTAGCTGAATTCAACATGGAGTGCACACCTGCTACTATGCGCTTTAAGTAAGACATACAAATACACAAACTATCACTTTATATGAGTCACAGAGATGCCTCTCAGTCAGCCCATTCAACAGGATAACGCATAGCTGCTCTATTGCGCACAAGCCTCCGCATACGCGTGGACTCTAAGTGACGTCTCTCGCTGTCGCATTTGAGCAAACACTGAACGGTACATTTCACAAAACAAATTGAACACCTGCGTGTGGTTTATTTGAGATGTGTTTCTCACCAACAGATATCACTTTGAGGGTCCTTGTGGTGTCATACTGCCTCCCGCCTTGGAACGCCACGAGAGCGAGGCCATTTAAGGAGAAAGAAGGCATGACCCATTCGTTCATGCCAACTGCATAGAGCACTTTAACTGAGAGCACATTGGATTGGCTCATGCCTTCATGTGATTGGTTTTTCTTATGGTTTGCGTGCTATGAAGATTTACTGCAAAGGCTGATATTACATTTTAAATGGTGTCTTTTTGAGTGTTTGCTTGGCCTTTGTAGCAGCATTTTGTGTAAGTTGTGTTTTTGGCATTGGATCTTAGTAGATTTGTTCTAGTTGATTCATGGGTAACTTCTTCGATAGTCTACACTGTTTCCACAGTCATGGAATACATGGGAATTGTAATTTCCAGACTCGGAAAAGTAAAGGAAGGTAATAGTATTAAAGAGTAATGGAAATTTCCATCATGAGTAAGTTTTCATTATGATCAGCTCTGAAATATTTCATCAGTTAAAAATAGCTGGCTGGAAAAATCACGAAAATTGATTGGTCAAATGTTGTGGACTAGAATGTAGGACTAGACACTAATGATTTTGAATGATTTGTATCAGGATAAGCACACACAGACACAACGGATGTGGAGGCAGAGGTTTTATTTGAAATAAAATGAATAAAAGAAAGTGTCCAAGGGGGATACTTAAAAACACATGAGAGTACATGGACAAGATTTATGACTGTTTTTTCTTTCAGTTCTATGGTTGGTGTTAGGTTGTTAAAGGGACAGTTCACCCAAAAATGAAAATTTTGGCATTAATTACTCACCCTCATGTCGTTCCAAACCTGTAAGACCTTTGTTCATCTTCGGAACAGAAATTAAGATATTTTTGATGAATTCCGAGAGCTTTCTGACCCTGCATAGAGAGCAACGCAGCATGCGACAAGGTATTCGCACGTTGTCGAAGACTGACACGGAAGAAAAGAAATTGTTGCATTTGGTCATTATTTGTTTTCTCTGCACACAAAAAGAGTTCTAGCTTCATAAAATTACGGTTGAACCACTGGACTATTTTAACAATGTCCTTTCTACAATTCTGGGCCTTAAAGATCGTAGTTCTGTTGCTGTCTATGCAGGGTCAGAAAGCTACCGTTTTTTCTCAAAAATATCTTAATTTGTGTTCAGAAGATAAACAAAGGTCTTACGGGGTCGGAAAGACTTGAGGGTGAGTAATTAATGACAGAATTTTCATTTTTGGGTGAACTATCCCTTTAAGATTAAATGTGGGGGAAAAAAGCTCCAGGTTTGCTTTACTTCTTCATAGTGCTGCACAAATTGGCAAACAAAAATTTAAAAATGAGTATTTATCAGTATGATATTTAATATGATAATAATATTATTGTTTTATTATCATTATTTATATATATATATATATATATATATATAT
>SCHK01417227.1:291-11863 GCA_004124795.1 Poropuntius huangchuchieni | reverse complement strand
ATATATATATATATATATATATATATATATATGCTGTCTATAAAATATAATGAAATATAATGAAAATAATATAATAATAAATAACAAATCATAATAATATATTATATAAATATATATAATGTATTATTATGATTTGTTATTTATTATTATATTTTCATATACAGCATATAAATACTGCATACATACTTTTCTATTTAGCATGTAAAATATTATATGTATATAAACACACACGCAAATATATATATATATATATATATGTGCTGCCAAATGATTAATCACGATTAATCACATCCAAAATAAAAGTTTTATGTATGTGTACTGTGTATATTTATTATGTACATATAAATACACACTCATACACACATGTATGTATGTATATATATATATATACATACATATGTTTATTATACATTATTAATTATAATAATAATAACAGTAATAACTGAATTGATAGAGTATTCTTTTAAATATATCTTTATATGTAATCGTGAATGATTTTATATATATAATTAATGAATTAGAGTGTTAAAGAAGAAAATGTTATTACATCAAGCATTTATAGAGTTGCTGTGAACAATCATTTAATATCATTACAGTCATTACAGCGACAGCATTTGTTATAAATAACAATTAAAAGAGAAATTATGCAGATTTTGATGATAGTATCATAACATTGGGATAAATCCATTAGATAAACAACAAACAAAACCCATCAGCGACATAAACAAGACAGGGAGGCTGATGTCTCTCTATTGTTCCTGTGCATGATAAACATGTTTATCGCTGAACCCAGATTATGTGAACTGGGATTATAATCCATCCGTATTCCCATTCCCAACACTGGAATCTCATTATGAACACGGACAGTATCTTTCCAAAACATTAAATCCTAGAAAAACACCATTTTACCATCTTAAAGTGCCATTCTGAAATATGCGGACAGACCATCGTTTAGTCTGATCAAAACACACTCAACGAGGACAAATGAGCCTTTTGATTGGCAGAGATTGAGTGAATGGCACAGTAACATTGTAAGCAGGCCTGTGGGTTGTGTGTGTGTGTATTCTGAGTGTCTATGCCAGGTCACTAATGGGTGTGAGGATGTATTGCTGTGTCAGCTTGATGAAGCACTGCCTCTGGAAGCTTCCCATCCATCGGCGGTGATTAATCAACCCATCAGAGGCTGTTAATCATGGAAACAATACACAGATTACAGACACACACATGCATCCCAAACAGCTCATACACACGCAGTGAGATCAGACAGCAGACAGTGATTTGTATTTTATTTCACAATAATAAATCAAACACACTTGATTGGCTATTTGCATGTTTGTTTGCTTTGTAATACATTTTGCTTAAAAGTAGTTTCATATAAATGTGTAAAAACAATTTATGCTGCCAAACACTGTTTTCCAAATATCTAAACTTCATTAAAAGATTTCTGACGAATTTAGCAAACGTTAGTAATTGGCAAACATTATTCTTGTTTTAAAGATAATTCATAGCAAATTTAGTGAAGTTTGTATTCATACTATCAAAAAGAATTCATAGTAAAACTGATTTAAATAGATTCATTTGTGTTAGAAAAGTGCCAGTAAAATAGCAATCAGTGATGAAATGTAATGCTGTTAAAAAAAAACACACACATCTGACACCTGAGAGGTGTAAATCCTTCACTTATAACAAAAAGCCACTCATTCCTTAATGGAAAAGTACAACCACCACACTCTTGATGTATTTCACACAGTAATTTGCATGTAAATGTTGTGTAAATGATTGCCTTCATGTCTACACATGCAATGTAAGCTGATTTCGACAAAAAGAAAGCTTTGTGCTCCTTAGAAATCCTGACGAATGTCTCTTAAGTAAGCCGTAAGCAAATAACATCTTTCCTTTTCATCTTATTAATGTATCCCCAACAGATGCGGAGCGGATTATCTCGATTAGTCCTTTCTTCTGGCCCTGTTTTGCTGTTTTGCATCTAAGTCTATCAGACTGGCGTCTGTAATAAACTACAGGAACAAAACTCAATGTTTACAAGTTTCCTTACACTCTTAAAAACAGAGCTTCCAAATGGGGTTTTTGCGGAAGCCATGTATTAAAAAAAAAAAATAGGTTAAAGGGATAGTTCACACAGAAATGAAAATTCTGTTATTAATTACTCACCCTCATGTCTTTCCAAACCCATAAGAACTTCATCTTTGGACACAAATTAAAATATTTTTGATGAAATCCGAGAGCTGCATACTCAGCAACTCAACTGGCACATTTAAGGCCCAGAAAGGTAGTAAGGACATTGTTAAAGTAATTCAATTACAAATAAGTATTGTGTTGATCCACTGATGAAAATGAAAATAACAACGTTATTTAACAATTTCTTCTCTTCTGCGTCTTCGACGTGGGTTCATGGAAGTACCAAGAAAAGAAATTGTTGAATAAAAGTTGTTATTTTTTGTTAAACCACTGATGTCACATGGATTGTTTTAACAATATCCTTATACCTTTCTGGTCCTTGAACGTGTCAGTTGCATTGCTGTCTATGCACTCTCAGAAAGCTCTTGGATTTCATCAAAAATATCTTTATCTCTGTTCCGAAGATAAACTAAGGTTTTACGCATTTGGAACGACATGAGGGTGAGTAATTAATGACAGAATTTTCATTTTTGGGTGAACTATCCCTTTAACTGCAACTTTTTATCTCACAATTCAGATTATTTATTTATTTATTTATTTTTATTTTTTGCAATCTTCAAGACATAAACTCGCAACTCTCCAAATTGTGAGATATAAATTCACAACTACACTGTAAAAAGTGAAAAGTTGACCTAACTTAAAAATATTGAGGAAACCCGTTGTCTTAAAATGATTAAGTACATAATAATAAACAAAATAAGTTAAGTGAACTTTACAGTTCAAGTAACTTATTTTCTTAAATTATTATTTACTTAATAATTTTAAGGCAACGGGTTTCCTCAATTTTTTTTAAGTTAAGTCAACTTTCACTTTTTACAGTGTACAAGAAAAAAGTCAGAATTGTAAAATAAAAAGATGCAATTCTGTTTTTTTAAACAAAGACAGAATTGCCAGACTCTGTAGAATTCTGAGAAAAAAAGGTCAGAACTACGAGATATAAAGTCAGAATTGTGAGATATATATTGAATTGCAAGAAAAAAATGTCATAATTGTAACTTTTTATTTCTCATTGTGAGAAAAAAAAAAATCTGAATTGCGAGATAAAAAGTCGCAATTACTTTTGATTTTTTTGTTATGCAGAAATGGGCTTCCATAGTTTTCACAACCTTTATTCCACTATAAAGACCTTTATGTGGAATGGAAATGTTCCATGTATGTCAAAGGTTCTTTATGGAACCACAACCTCCAATAAACAACCTTTATTTTTACAAAGTAGATGTGCATTCCCTTCGTTTTGGAACAGAACTGAGACTATCACACCTCCCAGAATCCCCTGAAGCCACTTCACATGACAATAGATTTCTTTAGGTATCGTTCTCCACAGACGCAGCTGTCCTGAAGCGGAGGCCAATCCTGTATTTTCATTTCAGTAATTAGACCCATTGATTAACCCGACGCTGGCTGCATTCCACGAGAGACAGGAACCTGCTATTTTCCGTCTCCCTTAACCACATGTTTGATATCAAAGATGACTCATCATTTTAATCGTCGTTTCCCAACCCTGACTCTGTGTTTTTACTGGCACCTCGCAGCTGTACAGAGGGGGAGTTTTATTTTTCCGCTGACCCCTCTCTCGCTCGTTCTCTCCCGCTCTTTCTCTTTCCTGACCGCGAGATGATGAGATATGAGAGTCGGGTGGTAAATTAGAACAACGGGCAGTTTTCCACTGCATATACAAGATGTGCTAATTTAGGCAATGTGGTCAGGGTGCGTCCTCGCCCCTCGTAACCGACGGCGTAGAAGCTACGCGCTCAGGCAGATGGCTGTTCGCAGGGCAGCTAGATAATGACGGAGGATTAAACGCCTGACTCCCTTGCCACATTCCCCTCCTGCATGTGTTTGTGTTCCCTCTTTAGTGAGAATTTATGGCTTCTGTGGCGCAAAGATAGATTGCCACAAAAAAAGCCTCTGAGAAAACGCCACTAATCTGCGAGCGATAATTCCCATTCAAGTGAGTGATTCTGGATTAATAAAAATGCTAATTCATAGAAATGCAACGCAATGGCTCCCAGTGAGGAGGATTCGTGGCTTGTTTGCCCTCGACTCTATTAAAAAGAAAGACACAGAGATCATAAATATGGATCTGGTTTTGTCGGCCTGTGTGGGTGGTTTGTGCCAAGCAGCTACACTCATCCCAAACATATTATTCATTTGAATACCACGGGCAAAAGGACACGCTGACATGGGAATAATTGAAAGAGATGTGATTAGAATCTGGAAGGCCATGTTTACACCTAGTATGATTCAGTCACAAGATGTCACGTTGTTGTTTACACCTGGTAACATGCACGTCTTCTTTGAGGTCTGGGTCACATTGGGATATTTTCAACTACCTCCACAAGATGTGGTCAACACTGTCTAAGGCTATGAAGAACTGAAAATGTTGTAACATATTGAAATGATTTCTATATGAATGCCCTGAAGCAGTGAGCAAGCAGGACAGAGTTTAACTGTTGTAAATATTGAAGCGTTTACTTAATAAATGCTCACTGGGGCATTAGGTCAGCAAATGTGTTGTAAGTAGCTGATTGTTTTTCCTTTGTGATTTATTTGAGCACCTTAAGAAATATTTTTGTGTGTGAGTGGTGAAACTGTTTTCAGTTTCATCATAACTTGAATTCAGACTGACTTATAACTCAAATTCTGGGTGAAAGGTAGAAGTCAGTAGAAGATATTCAAACAGAAACAGAAACCCAGCAGGGCCACTGAAATTGATAAAAATGCCCCGAATACTCCAAATGTTGGGGCAAAAAAATCCCTGATGATGTCTTTCTGTTTTTCCTTCTGCACATGACACTTTCAGTGAAGTTCTTGTTATATGCAATAATATGCTAGTATAATTTCATTGCAAATATTGTTTTTTTTTAACATTCATAAATAAAGACATTTCTGTATGAATCCTGATTGAAAGACTACTCCGACTTACTCTTGAATATTTTAATATTTTATAAAATATTCTAATATTTTATTAGCTTCATTTTGCTCATTTTTTATAATATAAAATGTTATAAAATTATATTTTTAAAAGAATGACAATGTTTTAATAAGACTATTTTTATAGAATTGACACATAAATGGGTGATATTTTTAAATGCCTGCTTTAAAGTAAAAAAAAAAAACTCCTGAAGATGGATAATAAATATTAATTCCTCACACAGCCTAACAGCAGAAACACTACAATCAGAATGAAATGTGCTGGCAAAAATTTCACTTCACTTTCCACCAACTTGTCGTACTTGACCCGGGTTTTCCATTACAACCTGAGGAATCCTTGATCTCACCTGTGTGTTCAATAGAAACATTATCCCATTACCAGCAGCCAAAGGTGATTCTTCACAGACAACACAGTAGAGATCTGAAATTGCTCAAGTTAAATATTAAGATGGCAGAGGATTCATCGGTATAGGGCTAGAATGCAGTGCACACACATACTCACACTCCTCCACACTCAGTATTCCAGAAATAAAGCAGGCTAGATCATTAGTCTCGGCACATAACCACATAACTCACTCATTGCCACCATGAATATTCCTAGAACATGATTTGTGATCCAAACTGTCTGCCCAAGTTCTGTTTATTTAGAGTCAGTCTGACTGAGACAGTACAGAGTATTACTTAAAATAACACACACACAGCCTGTAATTTAAGGACAGTGTTAGTACGTGATAGGATCCAGCTCGAAAACACACAATGAACGCTTTGGTCCATTCAGCCCCATCGGTTTTCACTTTGGGAAAGGAAGCTAGAATGAGCTGCATTCCATTTTATTTCCCCACACATATTTGGCTTCAGTGTTATTTTATCATTAGTGTTTTGTGAGTTGAACAGCAAGAGTTTAAACAAGGACAATCATTTGCAAGCCTATTTCCGCCACGGAATAAAAATATAAAAAAGGCAATAAAAAGGTNAGTTTAAACAAGGACAATCATTTGCAAGCCTATTTCCGCCATGGAATAAAAATATAAAAAAGGCAATACACTTTTTATCTCCCAATTCTGAATTTTCTTCCTCACATTTCTTGGATTTGCAAGAATTGGGAGAGATAAACTCACGATTCTGAGAAAAACGCCAAAATTGTGAGATGTTAATTCACAATTGCGAGTTGATAATTCGCAACTGTGAGATATAAACTTGCAATTGTGAAATAAACTCGCAATTCTGAGAAGAGAAGAGGTAAAAATTTGCAATTGCAAGAAAATCTAAATTGAGGTAAATGAAAAGAAAAGTTGTATTTTTTTAATGGCGGAAACAAAAAACAATTGTAAGACGTAAATTTCGAATTCAGAGAAAGAAGTCAGAATTGCAAGAAATAAATTCGCACTTGCGAGAAAAAAGTCAGGACTGTGAGATAAAAAGTCGCAATTGAGGAACATAAAAAGAAAAGTTGAATTTTTTTACTGGCGGAAACAAAAAACAATTGTAAAACGTAAATTTAGAAATTAGAGAAAAAGTCAGAATTGCGAGATATAAATTTGCAATTGCGAAAAAAAGTCGGGATTGTGAGATAAAAAGTCGCAATTAAGGAAAATAAAAAGTTGTATTTTTTAATGCCAGAAACAACAAACAGAATTTAGAATTCAGAGAAAAAAGTCAGAATTGTAGGATTTAAACTCACAATTGAGTCTATATCTTGCAATACCGACCTTTTTTCTGTGAATTCTGAGTTTACATCCCTCGATTCTGTGAGATAAAATGTTGCAATTTCCTTTTTTATTCAATGGAAATGGGCTTCCACGCAATCAGCTCCGAAGTTGCTTTAACATGCACAACTTCCTCACCGTGCAACATATGGTATTGGTGACATTTACAGCCGAGCTATAAGTCTGGTTCATGGTCATGTTAGTTGCACACATGCATTCAAAATCAAGTTTTATTTCTTATCTGTTGCGAATGGCTCCCAGTGGAAAGCTTTATTATGATAGATCGTGTTGATGTCACAAGTAGTTTAAGCGTCAAAGACAAATGTGGCCTTTGTTTCCCGTGAACCGCCGTCCTCACCTGGAACCAGACCGGGACTGGCCAGCTGCCAGGTGCGTACTTGGCGGAGAATACGGCGAAGCAGGGCCCAGTGTTCCTGGGAGAAGAGGCCCCAGTGGAGGATTTGAGGGCCTGATAGGATTAGACTCCCTTTCTTTACACAACATTGATGAGGATAAGGAATCTGTAGAGCGCTCAAGCACTCCAAAGCTTTCCTAATGCAAAGCATCAGATGCCTTCACTACTGCGTTTTTCACCAATACAGATGCCATCAACCCTGATGATTTCTCTAGCAGCTGGTCTGGTTACATGTGCCGGAGAAACTTTGCTTGATTTTGCTTCGACCACAAACCAATAGTGGTGTTTATTACCTCAAGGGGAATTTGCTCACTTTGCTCCATATGTCTCACATACCTTGATCTCAAGATAAATATTAGTAATACTTTCCTTCAACAGTGAGCCAAGAGAAATATATGTAAACAGTCATGTAAGGACAGTTGAGCGCCATAGTGAAGTTTGCCAGCACAATGCATTATGGGAAAGTGGATGAGCAATTTGTATGTCCACTCGAAAAGAAGCAAACGGGACAAATCGTGTCCAATCGGAACATACTATAGAGATTGAAGCAGCAGCTTTATAATACTAAACATGAAACATCAGTGTCAGTGTCACTTTCTATTGAAATTACAAGTTTAATTTCTGCTATAAAGCAGCCCTCCATTGTGTTCACGTTTTCACTCACATCTGACCTCAACGGACTCAACAGATATGAACCGAAAAAGACATCAAAGAAGGGTTTTTTTATGAGTTAGAGTGAACATTTTCAGAAAATTTGCTTTGGGGAAACTCCAAACGAACTTCATTTTGGCATGATTCAGCTCAAAATGACATCACAGCAGTTCATTCTTTGATTTTACTTGAAGTACTTGAAGGGGCTTTAGTGCAAATAGCCTGGCAAAGGCCATTTATATTTTAATCTACCCACCTTGCTTTGTCTGGTTGACGCAGACAAAATTACAAAATAAAACAAGCCTGATTCCATCATTATTTCATGTCAGAATAGTTTTCATTCAGTTTTCAATTATCCCTTTGATATCTATTACCACTTTTAATTTAAAATTCCAGTGGTTATTCGCTAAAAAACTAGCGTGACAGCACTGTTTACAGAGTGACAATCTAACATTCCATTCCTTATCTGACGTGTCCTTTAAATTTAAATCTCATTTAAGAAAACACATTAGTCTTCTTCCCTTTGTAAGAAAATAAAAAAAATAATAAGGTCAAGATAAGACCAGACATGCTAACAAAAAATAAAATAATGTAGTAGAATCTCCTAGCGGTGCATAGAATATCTATGTGTTACAAATGCAAAAAAGAGCTCCTTTTTCATCATCTATGGCCATAGGTGAAACTTCTGTCCCCGCTGCACGCCTGAAATAGATGCCATATTTTAGAGCAGTTCTTCAAAGGTTCAAAGAGCCAGGAAAAGGGCTGTAATCAGGTCAGAAAGGGGCCATTTGAGGCCCAGACAGCCTCAGCCCAGACTTCGGATCGGTGTTGAGGAGCACGGAGCTGTTTAAGACAGTTATGTACTCCTGTCAGATAAGGTATGTGTCCCTTTTTGATCTTTTCCCTCGGCTTTGATCAGTGGCTTTGAGTCTGAGTGTGTGGTGTTCATTTGGACATTAGGCAGCGAGGCAGATGGGAAGACTTGCTACGGAAAGTTGAGAACATGACACACAGATTTGCCTTTGGTCTCTTACGCTGTGGGGTCTTTAGATGTGAGCGATGGTGATTTTTTTCAATCTCTCTGTAATGCACTGATCCTGGAGCTAAAGCAAGCTTGAATGTGTCACTTGGCACAGTATCCAATTATCCATGAATTATTGCTGCTGAGAGAAAAGTCAACACAGAAATCTTAAAATCGGAAGAAAATGTTACTATATGTTACTTGATTTAATGCGGTTAATTATAATAAATTATATATAAAAATATTTTTAAATAATTAAGTTTTAATTAATAATTGAGTTTTATTTTTTTTAATTATAGTTTTATAATAATTAAAAATTTTAGCACAAATAATCATAGCACAGACATGTACATAAATTTAGTCTTTTTTTAATCCCAAGTCCATAATAAATAAATAAATAAATAAATATATTAAATTATATTCTATATTATATTAGCATCACTATAATATATATATATATATATATATATATATAATTATATATTATATTAACATCAATATAATTAATATACATATATACATAATGTAGTATAAATAGTACAATTATTACAATTATTAATTATATGAATGTTTAATACTTATTAATACATTATTTACATTATACTGTTATACTAAATATAATAATATAATATTGATATAATATTAAAATATTTTAATTAAAATATAAAATAATTAAAATATAACATTAACAATAATATAATTTATAAAAACAACAAATTAACTGCATTATATATTAATTAATTATTAATAAAACATTCAAAATTTTAACTATATATATTTATATTGCATTTACATTTTTATTTTACACAAAGAATGCGCAGATGATTTTCAGTACTTTAGGTTCAGGGCAACGTAACACCATGCGACTGGTAATAAATTGCCCCCCAAAATTCCTATGTCCATTACAAATTCCGATGTTCATGCCAGCGATGCAGCTGTCGGATACATACTGCTGATCTGTTGCATCCCTTTGAAACAGATTTTAGAAATCGCGAGCAAACTCCACTGAGCTAAATCTTCTCTGATTAAGTGTGGCTGTCTGCCTCCTCTGATAAAAACTGCTCTCTCCTTCACTTCTGCCCAGCCCCCATCATCCCTCACCAGCACAACACAAAGAAGACTTCCAACATTTTTCATCAGAGTTAAAAAGAGAGAGATACCTATACTGCCTAAATCCATTTGGATTTAAACTGTGTTTAATCCAGAATAAACCTGGATTGTAACATATGAGTAACAGTCATTGCAGGAGTTAAGTTTGCAGCCAATATCTAAATGGCTTCTCTCTCAGGGGGGTTGCAAGATCTCATTGGGAATTCAACTACTTAAGTCTCTATCTTACTAGCAAAGCAATAGGTTGAGCTTTGGTTATGGGTTTCCAGATTAGCCAGAGAAATTAAGCGTCTTAAACAAAGAGCGGCAACAAAGTGGGTTTGCCGGAAGAGCCCATTAAAGCACACAAACCAGAGCTAATTCTTAGTTAGTTAGTTTGAAATGATTTATTCTTTTTTGTCATTCTATCCCATATAAACTGTGGTTGGTTGCTACACATGTCATACAGACAGCTCTTCCTGTCAAATCTACTTTTTACAAACCATGTTCTTATAAACATAAAAACATATTCCTGTCACTCCGTATTTTTCCTTTTGGTCTTCCAGCCCTTTATGTCACTATTCTGCACTTCCTGTCTTTGATCCTAACCGGCAGGTCAGCAGTACAGTCATTTCCTTACATTCAGAAAAACACTAATAATTATTTCCTGCATGGCTCCGGAGTAAACAAACTCTCACATTATGCAACACAGTTCGTTTAGACACAATAGCAAATTTATTTAACTGCCTGTGTGGTCTTCATCTGAACAGTAAAGACATTGCAAACATTATTCGCTGCGGACATCCAGGGTGACATCTATTCCTTGAACGCTATCAAAAGAGTTGATGATCCACAGCGAAACAATCTAAGAGAAAAAGCTGCTTAACAGTCTTAGAAAAGGCTACATAATGAACCTTAGTGAACAAGGACAATGAAGTAAGTGTTGTGCAAATGAGTGGAATCAGCAACGTTCCTAGTGAGGTTCAAGCACTCCATCAAACGCTTTCAAACCACAGATCTTATCAGGTGTTAAAAGGGACTAGAGAACAAAAGCATCCATTCTCTTATGTTGCTCTAAAATGCTAACCCGAACCGGGACGGGGAAGATAGATTAAAGAGAGTGTTTGTTGCTGGTTTACAGGATCGCAGAGCTGCCAAATGCATCCAAGCAGTCTGTTGGTGTTTAACAGCTTCATTAAGACAGTTGTGTGTGTCCCCAACAGCACTACTTGTGTTGCATCCCTGGAGGATTATTAAAAGCAATTTAAAAATTTCATTACATTCGCAAAATATTTACATAATTATTAAGTAAATGTTTGAATACTTAATATATAGCGCTTGTGGCGAGAACAGAGTGAGAAGACTGAGTCGTGTGTTGCAACTTTTCCTTACTGTACAAGCTGAAGAATTGGAATTGAACTGGTTCATTCATTCATTCATTCATTGTGCTTACCAAGACTGCATTATTTGATTAAAAATACAGCAAAAGCAGCAATGTTGTGAAATTATTACTATTATTTTAAATTTTATTATTTAAACTATTGCTGCATTTTCAGCATC
>SCHK01417212.1:0-12397 GCA_004124795.1 Poropuntius huangchuchieni | reverse complement strand
TTATGGTTGAACCACTGATGTCACATGGACTATTTGAACAATGTCCTACCTTTCTAGGCCTTGAACGTGTCAGTTGCGTTGCTGTCTGTGGAGGGTCAGAAAGCTCTCAGGTTTAATCCAAATATCCTATTTGTTTATAGTCAGTGGTAGTCAGTGGCTACCATCAACTGTTTGGTTTGGAGCGACTTAAGGGTGAGTAAATGATGATTTATTTAATCATTTATATATTTCTTTAAGGAGAAAAGAGGAACAGGTTTGCAAATTATTATAATAATTATTATTATTTAAAATTTTAATGAGTGTATTTACAGTAAGCTGTGTGTAAGCAGCAAGCTTCACCCCCTGATCTCTGAACCTTTTCAGCTTTGCTGCCCCCTGTCGCGCTAGTAAGAGGTGACGTTACATAATTCATTTGCTTACAGCAGCCGTTGTTCATTATCTATTCATTGCATATCCTGTTGGTCCGAGACTTGAGGTTGGTGGCCATCACGCGTAATGAAACTTACTTGTGAAACGAGTTACTCATTAGAGCAAATAATATGACGCCCAAACTTGCATTCTCAAGACTTCCCAAAGTGAACAGCAGAGCGTAAGCGAGCGTGCAATGGAAGCCGCCATTGTGGCTCCTGTACTGCAGCGCCGCTGAAGCAGAACGCTATGGTGGTTTTGAGCCAACATGGCGGCTTGAGGGCTGTAGTTACAGACACGCCCCCTGTGAGTCAGAGGGTTTTAGGAGCGCTACTGTAATGACAGCTCAAAGCTGTCCACGTCAACACTGTGCTACCACCATGGACTCCGCGGCTCTGGTAGGATATATGTGCCATTTAATCGCTGTTTTTAATTCCTTTATTCATTGTAAACGTTGAAATAGTAGATCGACTGGCTTTGGTAGCTTGTACGCAGTTTTTGTCTTTGACTCAATAAAAAATATGTTAAAGGCAGCAGCTACTCTTTTTATTATTCTAAGCCTTAGCGTGCTAAGTTGAAACAATATTTTAAGAAACTCTACAGTTGTGAACTACTGGAAATATGTCGTGTCTGGTATTATAAACGCTCGTGCATGCATTTTTTTCTCGCCAAAACGAAATTGTTGTTGCCAGAAACCGATCCGGTTTCTCTTTGCGAGCGAACGAAAATTTATGGGAGCAAGCCATAACATTATTTTTTCCGATTATGAACGAATCATACATTGTAGTGCCATTGTAATGTGTTCTCTCTTCGCGTGCTCTACGGGTTTGTTTATATTCATTTTCCACTTGTGTTCAGTTTGTTCTGAAAGTTTTTTTCCGTCTACTCGTGGAAGATGTAGGTTTTGAAAGTGGGACGTGGATGCCACGTCCTCGACGCGTCTCTGCCGGAGCGGAGCGAAGCGGAGCGCGTGATTGATTCCACAGGTGGACACTTGGAGGAGATCAGGGATATTGCTTGCCATGGACATTTTAATACTCTTATGAGTTGACCAAGTTGGACAACATCAGTACTAACTGCAAATGATTGATACCGTAGCTGTAGAAAAATAGCAGCACCTCTCTTTGGCGGCGTTAGACTACGAAAGAAGTGCTTTTTTATAGGCAGACAAGTGAGAAGTTCATTTCTTTAAGATTTTAAACACTATTTAGGACGAAGAACGACAGTTTTACAGAAAATTCATTTATTAAAAATACAAGGCTTTGCACTGTTTACACATAATCTGTTTACACATAAAGGAACCCTTTCATTGAAGTAACATCGAATGTAATGGATGGCGATATGCTGCATATTTTATTGTTATATATAACAGTTTATTTTAGTGAAGGGTCATTGGTAATACTTTTAATAAATGGAGGTGTTACCCTGAAATAGATAACAGAGTTTCATTGTTGAGCCCTGAAGGTCCACATTGAGACAGGATTCTCGTTTTCCAACCAGATGATCTGAAAAGACGATCAGATGATAGTTTTCTCCTTCTGTTCGCCTGGCTCAAGTTCTGTGATACACTCAGACTTTGAATCAGTGGTAGTCAGTGCATGACAGAACTTTGGCCCGGACGGACCCAGTCATTTGAGAGCCAACCAACAGCCTCTTCTAACTAGACTTTCTCTTTTTATAGTATTTTCCTGTCTGTAGGCATGTAACTGTATTATTTCAAGGGTATTTATGACATCTGAGATAGGAAAAAAAATGTAATGTTGAATGTTTGAGAATAACGTCAATTTATTTTCAACCAGGAACCCTCGCTCTACACTGTGAAGGCTGTCTTCATCTTAGACAACGATGGAAACAGACTGCTTTCAAAGGTGCATAGACCCCATGTACCCTTCTAAAATATTCTTTCTTGTCATTGAAGATGAAAACATTCTTGCACTTTGGGTTATTTTCAAAAACAATGCAATTGTTAAACTATTGCCACATAAGCCATTCAATAATATATGGAAGAGAACAGAATCTAATTACATATCTAGAAAGAGAAATGAAGGAACTTCATCTCAAAGTGTAACATTTGAAAAAAAAATGATATTTAGTTTATTAAAAAATTTTATTCATTGAAATTCTATGGTTTTTCGTTTTAGAGTAACCGAAACAAATATTAAATTAACTCTTTATGCTGCTTTATAATTAGCACTTTATATCGATTGAAGTGCAAAATCATGCTCCTAGAAATCTGAATTCTGGCAGGGTTTAGCTTCAGCACTAATTAAACAGATTTGGAATTTGTCAAAAAAAAAAAAATTTTCAAAAAGTGTAAGAAAATTACAAGCATGCTTGTTAGAATAGTGTTGGAAATGAACTTTGCAACTCAACTCTGGAGGATCTCCTCTATTACGTAGTCTTTTTATGAAGAAAAAACAAACATGTGCAGACATGAAAAAGTAGAAATATGAGTTAAGCATTATGCATACATAGTCATGTACTATAACAAATGATCCCTGTGCTATTTCAGTACTATGATCCAGAACTCTATCCCTCCATGAAAGAGCAGAAGAATTTTGAAAAGAACGTCTTCAACAAAACACATAAAGCTGACAGTAAGTTCATTATTTACTTGCTCTTATTGTATGTTGCTTTGCATTAATCAATATGCTGCCAAATGTATTGCTTGTAGTGAGTAGACCTGATCGGCTGCTTTATGTTCCAACTCAAGCTCTTCAGATCAATCTTATTAAATTCAAGGACGTTTAGAGATTTGATTGTGCTGATTAGGACCACAACCACTCTCAAAATAAAATAATAAAATTATCTCAGTCTCAGATCAAGTTACTAGTTTACAGTGGTCCTTGGTCATTGGAACTTGCATTTGCAAGCTTCCTCTGGGGTTTGCAGGTCAGATTACTGGAAAACTGGGTGGAGAACCTGTTCTAGAGTTCATAAATGTTTCTGTCACTTGCCCTGTGGGGTGAAGGAGTATGACACCCTGGGACAACAAAACCACCCTGATCCTTTCACCTGTTTAGGTGTTAACTGTTTTAACATGGTCAAAATACACACCTGTATTTGTCTCTTAAAGGTGAACCTGGAGAAATGTGAAACTGTGTGTGAAATGTGTTTAAAGTTCCTGGAGGTTGCTGTTATTCTTCAGTCAGATATTCAGACAAACATACTGAGACTTATCTAGGTGAAAAGAGCCAGAAATAGCTTCTGACCTGCAATTGTTTTGCTTTGCATGAAACTTTCAGTAATCAGACACCCAGTCCTTTTAACACAGCGTCTCAAAGTAAAACACTGATCTGGGATCAGTTTTCCTAGTACATATTAGAAAAAATGAAACTGATCTTCAATTAGCATTAAAATCGTATGTGATATTTTTAGTGTGCTGTATTGCTTTCAATCATTGTAGTCTCTGTGGTCTCACTCTGTCTATCATGTTGATCATTGAGTAACAAAATAAACTAAAAAAGTTGAATTTGATGAAAATAACTTTGATGTTGGCTTGACAAAGACTTGCCTAAAAGTAGGGATGGGCAATATTTATTGTCTGTGACATAATATAATTATATGACAATGTCATAATTGTTGTTTTAACAGTGTGCAATGATTGTCAGTCACTCTGCAAAAAAAAAAAGAAGTTTTTATTAGACATAACATAGTTTAATAATATCACACAAGCAAGAATGCATTTTCCTGAATATCAGCATATATGCCTGATCGCAAATATGGAATTTATTTTATACAACAGTTCAACAAACAAGAAGTTATTGAGTGAGTTACATTTTAGACAGAATATTGTCTTATTTTTATATTTTGACAATGAAAGTTTTTTTTTTTTGCTGAGTTCACACTGCACGATTTTAGCCCCGATTTTCACTCACCATCAGGTTTTGTGAAATTGCGAAAAATGCCCTGAAATCAGAGGCAAATTGGTGCTTGTTCACGCGAGTAACAATCATGCGGTGTGAATTATCAGACGTGATCTAGGAGAATCGTCGATGCGTTGCAGACGCCCGTGATATATTTGGCATGCTAAATATCTGGACCTGTCGGTGATTCAAAGTCCTGCTGTGTGAAATGAGTTCTGACTGAAAAGCACATCAGCGATGACCTACAGCCAATGAGAGAGCAGCAGGAAGTTCAGGGAGACTTCTTTTTTTTCACTGCATTTTGTTTGCATTTGTAATGCAGTGTGAAAACAATGACAACTTCATAAAAATCATGCATTGTGAATTTGGCATTAGAGAAACACTGTGGGAAACACATAAAGGAATCAGGCATTTTGAATGAATGGTTTCAATCAATGATTCAATGAATCACTCATTTAGATGGGGACTTACCGCCACCTAGTGGCAGTTTTAATATCATATTTATTTATGCAGGACAGCCCTAAACCAGCACAAAAACAGACTCAGCAAAATATTGTTTAATTATCATTATCAAAATATCCCTTAAAATATTGAGATACATTTACAAAAGTTTATATAGATCGGTAAATGTTTGTTCTATATCTCTAACGTTTAACTGAATGTCTTGTGTTTCTTTTCTGTTTGCGTAGATGAAATTGCCTTCTTAGAGGGAATGACGATAGTCTACAAGAGCAGCATAGACTTGTTCTTCTATGTAGTTGGCAGCGCTCAGGAGAATGAGGTAAGTCCTGTATGTAGATGAGCTGGCCTGTGATTGGCTGAAGTGCTGTCCATGCTCCAGTCTTGTCACTTAATTTGCATGTGATAGCATTTTTTTTCTGTTCTGACCATTATGGAGAGCTGGTCAGTTTTGGACACTATGTAATATCTGTGCCATTTTGTTTGTCAAAGAGGATGCAGATATAAGCTGTTTCATCACGTTTCCTTTTTTATCTGTCTGTCTCTTTTCCTGTGTTTGTTTGATCTCAGCTCATGCTGATGGCAGTGTTGAACTGCTTGTTTGAGTCTCTCAGTCAGATGTTGAGGTGAGTTCATGCTCTGATATACAGCTACTGTTCAAAAGTTTGGGTTCAGTGGGATTTTTTTATTTAGAAAGAAATGAATACATTTATTCTAAATTGTTTAAAAGTGACAGTAAAGACAATTATAGATTTCTGTTTTTAAATAAATGCAGTTCTTTTGTAAATGCAGTTATTTCTTTATCAAAGAATTCTGAATAAAATATATTAGTGAATCCACAAAAATATTAAGCAGCACAACATTTGTAATAAGAAGAAAGGTTTCTTGAGCCGAAAATCTTTATTTTAGAATGATTTCTGAAGGATCATTTGACTCTAAAGACTGAGAATTCAGCTTTGCATCACAGGAAGAAATTATTTGTTAAAAACAAAAGTAAAAAAAAAAAAATATTATTAAAAAAATATTAAGTTATAAAATTTGATCAATTAAATGCAGCCTTGGTGAGCATAAAAGACTTCTATCAAAAACATGAAAAAATCTTCCCAGCCCCAAACTTTTGAAAGGTTGTATATGAAATCTGAGGCCATGTGATGTTCAGACAACATTGTATCTTTAGATTTTTAAGAACAGTTCCATTCTGACACAACGTGCAGTTCTAGCTGCGTATAGGCTAATTAATGTCAGAATTCCCAGAATTCTTGGCAGCAAGCCTCCTGTGGTAACCACAGAAACTGGTGAAGTGCAGCACGGGATGTTACAGAAGAACACTTGTGTGCTCAGATGTCTGCTTCTTCTCCAACAGGAAGAATGTGGAGAAAAGGACTCTGCTGGATAATATGGATGGAGTGTTCCTAGTGGTGGATGAAATCATCGATGGAGGGTAAGTGATACACAGTTCTCTTTTAGAACCTTCACAGTCAGTCAGTCAAGTTGAATTTAAATTTACTCCAGTCTTCAGTGCCACATGATCCTTCAGAAATCATTCTGATATACTGATTTGATGCTCAGGAAACATTTCTTATTACTATTAATGTGGAACACAGTTGTGCCGCTTAAAGGGGTAGTTCACCCAAAAATGAAAATTCTGTCATTAATTACTCACACTCATATCGTTCCAAACCCGCAAGACTTTCGTTCATCTTTGAACACAAATTAAGATATTTTTGATGAAATCCAAGAGCTTTCTAACCGTGCATAGACATCAGTGCAACTGAAACATTCAAGGCCCAGAAAGGTCGTAAGGACATCATTAAAATAGTCCGGATTTCATTAAAAATATCTTAATCTGAAGATGAACGAAGGTCTTGCAGGTTTGGAACTACATGAGGGTGAGTAATTTTTGGGTGAACTACCCCTTTAATATTTTTGCTGAAATTGTATAAACTCAATAACTAGACTGACTGAGTTTATCATTATCATGAGGGTTGTCTTAAAATTCATGATCTTCTACGTTCATATGTTGCTCGTTGACATGTCTGCAGGGTGATCCTGGAGAGCGACCCCCAGCAGGTCATTGAAAAGGTCAACTATAGGGTAAGAGACTGTATATAAGAGCAAATATCATCGTGTAATGAACATGACAGTGTTTGTTTCCTGTGTTTAGGGCTTATGCTCTGACAGCTTGTTATTAAACCCCAGATAGTTGACAGATACTGCTAGTCAGCAGTTTCTAGTTTCTAACTTGCTTTTTTACCCAGAATCACTGCTTCCTGTCTTTTATAATTACCTCGGCACATCATTTCAGCTTGACAGGAAGTTGCCCTTTTTTTTGTCCAGTTTGTGTTTTTTATTTTGAGTGTGTATGTGGAAACGAGGGATAAACAGAATCTGTTATTCTATAACTAATGTGTCCCTTTCACATACATACACACACAGACTAAATGTCCCCTCTCTTGCCCTGTCAGTGTTTCTCGGAGCAAGCGTATGGCTTCGTCCTTTTTGATTACATCACTGGTAACGTGGAGGGCCAAGGAGAGAGACGGCAGCTACTGTAGCTCTCCTTCCCTCCCTTCCCTCTCTCCCTCCGATTTAGAGCCGGATAGAGACGGGGGTGAGAGAGTGGGCAGGTAACTGCATGGCATGCACAAGCGTGTGTGAGGCTCACAAGAGGAACAGCTGTAACCCAGGCGGGCGATCAATATTAAGAAAACGTCTCGCTGACATCTGACCATAAACCTTTCGCTGCGGAGTGGGAGACACTGACTCACATCTTTGAGTTACGCTCACATAAACTCACTCAATCAATGACCGGGCATGATTTCAGCACAGCTGACCTCAGTCCATGCTTATGATTTATGCTGTTATGAGTTTTATTTTTTACTCCGTTACAAGGAAGGGGGGGGGGGATGTTCTCCCACTAAAATCCACCCATAAAATAAATGTTTAAATTCAAATAAGATTTAAATACATTACAAGACAGAATACAAATAGATTGTACCTTTAAATTAATCTTTAAATTCTATCTAAAAATCTAATCACAGGCAAATGTATATTATCAATAAATCTTATATTTTTATTATTATTTTTAATTTATTAGAAAATTAAAAAAATGAACTTTATTGTATTTTTTTATTATCAGAAAAAATGGCAAAGTATTATCCATTAATACACTGTAGCAGCTGGGGCACTATTTATTTTGTCATCATTTACATGATTTTCAGACTGGTCCTGCTCCAGTACAGTGATCGACCAATATATTTTTAATGCATTTTTAAAACTTTTAATTTTAATAGATTTTATGTTTTTTTTTTTTTTTTTGTAGTAGTAGTAAAATTGCAATGTATGTTAATACAGTACACATATACTACATTGATGGGATGTCATCTGAGGGAATATGTTGTCCCACTAAGGTCCACCCATAAAATAAATTATCGTATTTATTTATTAATTTTCATCATTTTCATATGCATTATTGATATTTATTTTAAATATCATAAATTACAACAAAAATGCAAACCTCAGACAAATGTATTTTTAAATAAATCTTCAATTGTTTTAATCTAATTAATTGTTTTAATTAAATTTATTGGGAAAATTCAATGAATTAAACTAAATTCATATTTTTTTTATTACTAAAAACTTTTCCATGTATTACCAGTGAATAGATTGTACTTACTTACTTGTTTGTTTGTTTATTTATTTATTTAGAGTTTAGCCTCACTTTTGGGGATGGTTCGGCTCCTTTTATAGTGGTTGACCAATATGGATTTTTTTTAATACAATATGGATTTTTAACCCATTTTTAAAACTTTAAAAAAAAAAATCAATTTATTAGAAACTTTTATGTATTATTTTGTATTAGTAGTAATATATGAATACATTTTAGCAGCTGGGACATAATGTTATTCTGTGACCTTTTAGATGTTATTTTTTTTTTTTCCATTTTTTTAGACTCAGCTTTTGTGATTTACTTGTTCTGTTGTAGAGATCGGCCAATATGAACTTTTATATAATATCTATACAGCAATTGATGGCTAAAGCAAGTCCAATATATACATAATAAGCTTAATCGAAAGAATACATACATAATATTTACAAAACATTTGCTTAACTGACAACAGAAAATGTTTAATATCCATTATCAAGGCTGTCGAAGGTCATATTAAGGCAAGCTAACACTTGTTAACTGGGCGAGCTGGCATTTTTGGTCAAAATTTGCAGATCCTTTGGTCTATCATTACTTCAAATGTTCCTTGTGTATTCTTGCTACAGCTTTGGAACATTGTTTTTGGCCATTAGTGATGTTTAACAGTATGAGTTACGGTGTGTTGTTGACCTTTAACCTTCACTTTGGCATACAGTAACAGTTTCAAACAAATTGCATAATGTGTTTGGCTTGGTTGTTTGTGGTTTATGTTGGTTAGTTATTATTTTAATTGTAATTGTTCTTGATTTTGTTTATTTTACAGGCAGATGACAACCCATTATCAGAACAGAGTGTGGCACAGGTATTGAACACATAAAAATGAAAAACACTGATGCATTTTCCCTTCTTTTAACACCTTTGTCATGAAACATTTGTAAAGCTCATCACTCGTTAAAAGGTCTAAAATGTTTTGCTTTCTGTCTAACCATCAACGCCTGCACTGATTTTAATCTCGCTCTAACCTTTGCCACTAACTCTAATCTTGACAGCACATCACTGAAAAACTGGCTCTCACCTCTAATGTAAGTGCATGAACACTCACACATATGTGCTACTGGACACCCAAACATGCATGCATGCTGAAGTGAGCAGACATGTGCATTAAAGCTCTTAAAAAAGTTAGTCAGCCTTTTGGATAAATCTTTAAAACATTACATCAGAGTGACAACAGAGGTGTAATATCATAGATAATGGACTGAAACTAAACTAAAGTGAATTTAATTACAAAAGCGGCATCGCAGTAGATAGAGGCAATTGTTAAGAAAGTCAGATTGTAATATTGTGGTCTTCAGATGCCCCCTGGTGGCCATAATATGAAATTGTTAGTGTGGTTGGGGAGTTTTTATTATTATGATAATATACGCAGCTATCAGGAAACATTCTCAGAAAGTTCTGGCGAGATTCTCTCAAAGATATAAACAAATGTTTTTCCAGTTACCTTAAAAGAGCGTTTGTTCAATGTTATCTGGTCTTTAATCATGTTATCAAAACTTTAGCACAAAACATTATTTAGACACCATTCATGCACGATCTTGTTTTAGAGAACATTCAAAAGTAACATTCCCATAATGTTTGCAAAATGATAGAATTGAATGTTCCTTTAATGTTGGCATAAGCAGGATTTATTTATTTATCTATTATATATATATATATATCTATATATATATATATAATTTTTTTTTTTTATTTTTTTTTAAATACTGGGTTTGGGCAATGAAAAACATTCAAAAGTAGTATTTCATAACTTAATGGAATCAGTTGTAAAATGAGTCTGGTATTATGAAAATAAATTATTTTATTAGCATATTTGATTCCATAATGTTGTTTAGCTACAAAATATAAAATCTGAGAAATATATTTGTTTTTAAATAGCTACATTGCCTTGCTTCTGTGTGGAATTATTATTAATACTCACAATATATTCAAGATCATCTTAACTGATTAACAATTACTCACATTATTTCACATTAAATTGCATATGTGGAGTAATTGTGTTACAGTTTGTTTTTGTTTTTTTAATCTGACTAATCCACCTTGTTTTATTTTTCAGGTGTTACAGTCAGCAAAGGAGCAGATCAAGTGGTCAATTCTAAAATAACATTTTTAATGACCTCTGAAGGAATCTATAAATTATTGCAAGGGAATTTCATTTTTTATTTTTAATGAGTTGTAATTTAATGGATTATTGAAGTAGTGTACATGGGTAGTTGCATCTCATGTTTAGTACTGATATATTTATATATATGTATTTGTTTGTCAAAGAGGTCATTTGTGTGTTTTTAAAAATAAAAAATGATATAAAGAGGCATATTTGCTCAATGGGCTCTGATCCAAATATCAGCCAATGCACAAATACCTGTCTATTTCCAAATCAGATTTAATTGCAATTCTTTTTAACCTCTGCAAATATTGATATATTGCTGTTCTGTTTAGAGGAGGTACAGGTATGTTTTCTTTTAGTCTCTCATTTAAATGGTCACATGTCAAAACTTTATTGTCTAAACTTGTTTTTTATCAGGTTTGGTATTTTTGTTTTGCTTTACAACCTGTTGTCAAAAATAATTGACAAAGTTCTATTAGACTAGGCCTATATATAGGCCTAACTAAATATTTTGCTATGTAGGTGTGTGTTTTGTTGTTTTTGTTTTTTTTAATGAGGAAAGGGCAATATTAAGAAATTGATATGAGTCAGTTAGAGACACTAATATTGTGATATAGTGCACTATAATAATAGTAATTGTCTGACAAGCCACAACTAAACATGTACTGTCGTTTAAACTACATGTACTGTAGTTTAAAAGTATGAAAACTAGCATTAAAAAGGTTGATTTAAAATTCAAAGACTTAAAAAAAGTCTTTTGTTTTGGGTATACTGCAAAGTAACAATAAAGTAACATATCCATATATTTTATTTTCTAATGAAATAAACTGTGTATTCTGTGTGTATTTTTTAAAAACATGATTTCAAGAAAGAATTATGCACAAAAATGTCACATAAAACTAATAAATATGTTTGTTTGTTTTTTTTAGTATTTATTGAGTTGTTTCAGTCTTTTCTAGATCGAATGACAATACAACAACGATGCTGATTCTCTATTGGTTAGAGAACAGTGAATGTAGACCAATCAAATTTGTTGCATAATGAATATTCTGCATAAATACGAATATGTTTAGGAGTAATAAAAAGGAGGGTGTGGCTGGGAATGTCATTGGATGCCGTATAGGCCAATGAAAATCGCGAAGCCGAGGCTCCGCCCACACGACTGAACCAAAGGCCTGCTGCTGAGGGCTCGTCGAAGCGTGACTGGTCGCAGATATTAAAGCTGGGTGTTGACTTTTCAAAGCGGGGGCAAACTTCAACAACCAATCACATTTCACTCTCTCTTTTAGGCGGCATGTAGACAGTCGATGCAGGCAAATCTGACCTGTTAGCACTAGCCCAAATAAAACATACAGGCTAATATCCAGTTACTGAAAATTTACCCAAATGTTTTGGTTAAATAGTTTAGAGGTTAAATTTAGTTGTTTATTTTTGTGAAGATAATTTTAGAGCTGACAAAAATAACAACAGGCGACATAACGCATATAGCCCACCACATCACTGTCTACAATAAATAGGCTAAGGCTATCAGAAAGTAAGCACAATTTGCACAGTAGCCTGCATATCAGATTACAATTAACACGTTTTAAAAAACATGAAAATTTTCGCAAAATCCACAGTAAATTCCGTTCTCATATCAAATTCTATTTAATTAAAATTATAGGCCTATTCTTTATTATTATATTCTTATCTCTTATCAGTAGCCTATTAGATGACCACATCGAATAAAATAAATAAATAAATAAAAGGCCTAATAATAGGCCTAATAGCCTAATAATCACTGACACCATGAAAAAGCAAAACCTTTTTTAATAGCTAACCAGAACGGATTTTACTAAAATAAAAGTAGGTTATGCC
>SCHK01417199.1:0-13445 GCA_004124795.1 Poropuntius huangchuchieni | reverse complement strand
ATTTCAAATATTAACTGGATATTTTATAGCCAGGTTTTATGAATGTGAATAATGTCTTTGTGTTTATCATAAAAATACTGCATTGCATCTCTAAAGTCCTGTAAATATTAAAAATTCATTTCCATATCTTCTGTTCATTATAGATGACAAAGAAAGCTCCTAAATTGAAAAAATACCTGAAGGATTACTGTGCAGTTGCAGTGTATATACAAGTGCTAATGCTTAGGGGTTATAACTTTGATGAGAGTTCTTTCCAAAATGTTGCTTTTCAGAAAAAGGTGAGTTTATCAAAATTGTACTCATATGCATGTACTTAATAGAACCACCTTAACCTTAACCACAAATAATTTTACAGTCTGCTTCTAAATGTGTGAGTGTGAACTAAGTATACAAAAATGCAAAACCACAAATTCAGTCTCTGCTATGTTACAGGCAGGTGAGGCGTCTGTGGGCTGGGCTCTGGGTTATATTCTCAGTGTGAGCAGTCTTCTTCCAGAGGAACTTGGAGGCATCAGGAAGGGCTTGTGTCCTGCAGCATGGATTGGCTTGTTGATTCTCCTAACCATCCTCCTCACTGCCTCTTTCTGTTACATGACTCTCCTAGTGATTCGGAGGAAAAGGAGTGATGAAGGCGTCTCATAGTTCACTGATATGCCTACAGTTGTTCTATGTGTTTGGACAGACTCCACAAAAACTAAATGTTTACGTGAATAATGCATTCGTACTGTACTGTCTGTGCTAATATTGCATCAAATTTAACAGAAAATTTGTTTGTTTTCCCATTGACTAATTTTGCCGAAAGACATCAAAACTAAAATACAAAATGAATAATATTATATAATGGTATACTATGGTTTATCTGATATCAGTACTGTTCTATTGTACAACCTCAGCAATGTTACTGTTTTAACAGATTTCAGCATATGTCTTTGTCTTTGTTTATCTTATGTGAAAGACTATTTCACTTTTTTAAAGGAAATATATGTCTTTTTGATGAGGACTATCTGATCAGTGATCCAGAACTTTAGTTTTGTATCTCTTTCTTTGGCCAGTTCACATTTGTCTTCAGTTAATGTACAATAAGAAATTCACAGTATTTCAAATATTTCTCAGACTGAAGGAATAAAACTGTAATGTTAATAATTTACCAAGTTGAATTCATTTCTGATAGAGAAAGTATATACAAAACCAAACTACAATATGTTTAACAAATATATATGAAACTATAGACCTATTTAATTTTTTACCATAGATTTTAAAGTTTCTAAAGATTCTAAAGTAAACTGAGGTTGAATGTTTGAATGACCCAGTTTGAATGAAATCTGGTTTTACTTCATTATAATTTTACAGTATTAACAACTTTTTTCATCAGAAACTGCTTACCATTGCGTTTATAATTGTGGGCTTCATAATATGGTAAACCATTATATATTTGCTTCGTACAATATAACACAAAGATTTATTTTTAGTTATTTTTTTTAAATAATTAAGACAATAACATACAAACACCAGATGATGGCAGTAAGCATCTGCTTAATTCAGTGGCTGGCACGTAAAGAAACGTGATCCTACTGCGCATGCGCATATGACCTCCCTTCATATCTTAGCCATTGCCATGTAGAGCTCTTTGGCATTTTAGCTTAATCTGGTACAGTTTTGATATATTTCCAGGTTTAAAAAAATGTCCGAGCCTGAAGCTAGTGTATCGTGTTCTCCGCAATGTGCGGAAGCAGACAAAATCAAAAATACAGACGATATCAATCCAGAAACAGTACAAAACACTAACACCAATATTTCTCAGGTTGAAGAAGGTGAGTCTATCAGTTGAAACCCTTCAAAAACTTCAAAAATGCAGTCATGTGGAGTTTATTTGCATCGAATGCTTGTGTTTGAGTTGTTTGAGATGGATTCATGGGTGGTAATAAAGCTTAGCGAGTCAACAAGCTAGGCTAGGCTAAATATTAGTACCCATCATTCACCTTAAACAACCACCACAAAAATCCCTTTTTAAAAAAATCTGATGTGTTTTTAAGTCGATTGTCATCGTTCATCGGCTGAAAATACACGTTAAGACCCAAAACGTGGAGTTACTGAATCATACCATCGTGTAAATCGATTTATTCGCCGATTAAGCAACAATCTAGCCAGGTAGCGAATGCCTTTTATAATCCTCCGTTGCCATTGTTATGGAAAGTAACAGCTCGTTTGTGACATTTCAAAACGTTTAGTGCGTTTTAAGTCGTTTGTTTTTATTTCTGACTAATTCGTGTGATTTTATAAAAAAAAAAAAAAAAAAAAAAACATTTCACATTTTATGAGGATTGATGTTTATGTTCTTTTAGACAGTAGTACAAATAAGTACAAATTAATAAATGCTAATTGAGTTATATTTTTATGCAAATTTAGTATCCACAAACTTGTAACATTGGTAACTAGATTATTTGAGCTGATAGTACAGTGACACATTCAGGAACAAACAGCCTTACCGAATTAAAACGTTTTATCCAAATAATAGAATTCAAGTAAGTTTGACACGTTTTACAATAACACGAGTTCTTTAATTTAGATATATGTACGTTGCTGCATGACATTCATTAAAATATTGTCAAAAAAATCCACAGCATTTACAAATTGTCTTTTTACATTTGCAAGGCATCAAGACCATGTCATTTATTAGGCTAATATTATTAGTGATTTTTAAATTTAATTTATTGGAATAATTTAGATTTTGCATTATGATGTACCGATGCCTAGATTCAGTTGTAACATTTAAAACTGTTGTTTAACTGGATTTGTGTTTTTATAACAGATTTCTAATAAGAGTCAGTTATTAGTTATCAGGCATAACATGAAATAGTTGATAGTGTATCCTTAATTCTGTTATAGCGTTTGGCTGTAATAGTTATTATGATTATTATAATAGCTTTTTTTTTTTTTTTTTTTTTTTACACAAAAACGTCCAGATACTTATTACTTGTACGATTTGCTTGCACACATTGGGCCTCATTCGTGGAACAAATTTCTCTGTAAAACCATTTGTGTATAAATTGTCACAATTAGGTCAGTCCAACGATTTATGTAAGAATGAATTCATGAACAAAATTTATTTTGCTTATGCTTTTTTCATTAAATCACAAGTTCTAAGAAATACAGTACAGTGCCTGTTTCTTGTTAACTAGTGTTACCAAAAGCCTCACAGCGTATCTAAAACCTATTTCTAATCATACATTTCACGCTCTGTGAAAATCAGATTTGTAAAAAAAAAAAGAGCCAATCAGATCATGTCTATACTAAACGCATCAGCTACATTACACAAAATTATGTTAAGATTATTTCATACATTAAATACAATTTTGCATTATTTTCAGATTTTTTTGCAGGGTCTCAGAGCGACAGTGGTCTTCTCAAAGGCTTGTTGACAGATAACTTCTGTCACGTCTGTGAAGCAACCCTGCTTTACGAGTCCCAGAGAGTTTCTCATTATGAGGTTTGTGAGGTTGTTTTTCGTGCAACTGTATCAAGCTTTTTCAGGCAACCTCAAAAGGCTGCAGTCATATTTCTAACATTGGTTTCTATGTCGCCAGGGGAAAAAGCATGCACAAAGAGTCAGGATGTACTTGCAGAACAAGAACACAAAAATAAACAAGCCGAGCCAAGATTGTGGAGGCCTTTTGGTATGTAACAGATCATACAGAATATGCATATATTGCTCTTAAATGTGTATTAATACATAATAATTCACTTTTCTTTTTTTTTTTACAGAGGGGTCTGTCTGCAGAGAAGTTCTGTGAGCTGTGCAACATGGTATTCAGCTCTCCAACTGTGGCCAAGTCGCACTATGAGGGCAAAGTTCATGCAAAGAACATGAGAAAAACTAATCCTCTTTCACCTGGAGGTGAGTAAAATCAAACTGGGGACTGTTAGGTTTGACTCTTCCCCATTGTGGGCTAAATCTGTCATAACACTATTATGTTATATTCAACTTTCAGCGCCCGTCCTAGAATCCACGATTCCTGATGTCCTCCCATCAGAGGCTGCTGTGCAGAATCAGATCAATCTGGAGCAGAAGGACACTTCTGGCTCTGGCGATCAAGAGGTTGATCTCAGTGACCCCAACAAGTACTGTACACTGTGCAGTGCTTCCTTTAACAACCCGCTGGTCGCCCAGCAGCACTACAGCGGCCGGAAGCATCAGAGGAACCAGGCCCGGCAAGAGATGCTGGGTCAGATGGGGGAACAGTCAGAACACGGTATGTGTTAAAATGTGTCTACATTGACCAATTTAAAAAATGTTAAAGTTAATGACAAATTTTATTCAGTAATACTTATATTGATTTTATTAATTAATGATATTAAAAATCTTTATGATTTTTATATATTCATGTTTGAGTATATTTTACATTGGATTTTTATTTTTTTTGTTGCTATTTTGTTTTTCTCTCACTCACACATACAGTGAGCTCCCTGACTTGCCCGATTTGCTGTCTGACACTCAGCTCAATAGAGATGTACCAGGCACACATGCAGGGAAACAAACACTTTGTCAAGTGAGTTACGTCGTTCTCATTCGTTATTTTATCTGATGCCTTTTTTTGTTACAGCCACTTGGATTTGGACCTCGGAACTTGATCTTGTCAGCAAGTATTTGACATTTTTAGAATGAAAATTTTAAAATGAAATCAGAAAGAATCTTATTTAAATTCTGAATGTGTGTTCATGGACAAAATCCCACCATAAATTTGTAATTTAAAAAAAAAATTGTATTTAATATAAAATATATTCAAATATTCTTTCTGTGCAAATATGTTAGATTAGAAAACAAATTGTGGCAAATTGCTGAATTTCCTGTTGACATTAGGTGGAATTTGAGTTAATTTTCTTTAAAAATAAATGTTTGTACGTACTGCAGATATTTCTGCATTTTACATATTTGCATACACTTTTAAAAAATTGTGAATAAAAAGAATAGGTTTTACAAAAAAATACCATTTTAGCCTTTAGTTTTCTGATTTCAGTGTTTTTTACCTTTTTTTTTTTTTTTAATTTACTAGCAATTTCTGATTGAAAATTGTTTTCATGACAATTTTCATGACACTAATTTACATGCAATAATAAGTGAAAAGTCATTCATCTTTGCCCTTAGAGAGAAGAAAGTTATGGAACTGTGCAAATCTCAGAAGAAAGTGTACGACTCCTTCCAGGATGAGCTGGCTGACTACATCCAGGTGCAGAAGGCCCGGGGACTAGATCCCAAAGCAGGGCTGGGCACGACAGGACAAGCAAGCAAGGATCTGGATGAGAGTGTGAAAGAAGGTCCACAGAAAGCAGAAGAGATGCCTCATCCTGGCCAGCTCGTGCCACGTTTTCCACCTCCTGGTTTCCCTCAACCTCACTGGCACCCACAATTCCAGTCTCAGGTCAATCAGTTTGGCTTTGGCATGAGAGGCCCTGTTCCACCCTATCGGCCGGGATTTATGCCCCATGCACGTCCTCCTTTCCCACCTGGTCACCTGTATAAAAGAGGGAGGAGCCCTGAGTCATGTAGCTCCTCCTCTTTCTCAGACTCCTCCTCCTACACTAGCAGCAGTAGTGACAGCAGCAGCAGTTACGACAGCAGAGAGAGGAGGAGACAGAAGAGGAAGATGAAAATGCGAGGAAAGAGCAGAAGAGACCAGGAGGAAGAGTCTGATACAGAACGAGGAGAAAAGAAAAAGAGGCAGAAGGGAGACAGGAGAGGAAGTGTAGAAGGAGAAGATGATGATAGAAAGAAATGGAAGGAGAGAAGAAAAAGAGAGAGGAGCTCTAGTGAAGACGAGGAAAGCAGAAGTAAAAGAAGAGCAAGCAAGAAAAGTAAGAGGCACGGAGATGGACAGCATGCAAAGAGACGAAAAGAAGAGGAACTCTTGGAGAAACAAGAGGTTGAAGTGCACGAGGAACCACAGGGAAAGACGGAGGAACATGTAGAGGTCAGGACAGAAACGAAAGATGGCAAACACAAACACAAAAAAGAGAAGAAAAAAGGAAAAGAGAAGATGAATCAAGAAGATAACAGGACAGAGGAGGAAAGACTCTGGGATGAGACGATTCTTGGTGTTTTTTAGACTATATATTTTTTTTTTCTCGATGATGGTCAGACAGTATTGTTCTAATAAAACTGCACGGGACCCCAGAAAAGTGTTTTGCTGAAATCTTCTGGGCCCTTCTCACTATTTATGCTTTATGAAGAACTCTAAAGGCCTTTCTTTTATACAGAAACTTATCTGATCTCAATTAGTTTTTAAGGAATCAACAGTGAAAATTTTGTCATGATTTACTCACCCTCATTTAATTTCAAACACATATGACTTCTATTGAACACAAAAATGTTAAGAATGTTCATGCTGCTTTTTTCCAATGCAATGAATGTGTACGGAAGCTCCAAAACTGACAAAAAAGTAGAAGTCAATATGACTTCTGCAATATATTTCAGGTTTTTCTCATTTTTAGTAAGGTACAGATCCAAACTGATTAAAAATATTGGTTAAAAATATTGCTACCTGCAATTCCACAAATTCAACCTTGCTGTGTTGAGCAGAAACGTGACATACAAGTCACTTTTAGAGCTTGACAACATTAATTCACTTAAGCAGTGTGGAAAAGAGCAACATGAACATTACGCTAGACTTCTCCTTTTGTGTTCCACAGAAGAAAGGAAATCATACAGGTTTGGAATGACATGAGGGTGAGCAAATGATGAAAATGTTCATTCCTTGAAATGCTCAGGACTACAGACTTTAGGATGTCTCTAGAGCTGCACTTCTCTCTTAGAGAAATCACTAACTTTATACCTTGTGGTATGATGCAAAAACACTACGTGAGCCATCCACTCATGTCCATGTGGATGTGTCCCTCAACTTGCTTCATGCTTTGATCAAATAAACTCACTGTTTATATCAGAATAGGTTTAGTATTTATTGTTGAACTTTTTCTAAAAATGTCTTATAGATGGAAGTTTTATTTCTGAGTTAATTGAAGCATTTCCAGTTTTAGTCTCAAGAGGGCGTTGATTGCAAATGTACACACTACACTGTGGATCTACTAGAAACGTCTTTCAGACTTAATCTCCCTGTGTTCAAGAAAAACATTAAAAAAACAGGAATGAACATTGTGAGAATAAAATGAAGAGTTGTCAGAATATGGTAAACATTTGCCTGAATCAGAAGAGCTTGGTCTGCGATCTTTGTTTTTGTTGAATTTCTGTGTATGTGTGAAACAGTAATGCGACGTCAGGCTCATTTGATGCAGCATATGCTGGAATATTTTTGTTTGCAGGTCTAACAGGTGCAGGAGTTGAATGAGGACACGACTGCTACTCTGTTGACCTGTTTCTTGCATAAAGCTGCATTTCCCTTTTTGTGAGTTATCACAATCATGCAATCATCCGTTTATTTAATGAGTGTGCTGCTAAGCCAGTTTCCAGTGTCTCCATTAAACAATCTTTAATTCACTTTTGGATCACTTTATGAGCGCTCAGGGAACATACTGATCATCGGAAGATGAATGTGGATGTGTTTCAAACGAAATGATACTTGAAAATGCATTAATTATGAGTTCTTTATCGCAGTCTCATGTAAAATGGGATGGTTCAGTCAAAAATGACCGTTTTGTACTAACCCTAATGTCATTCCAAACTCATGAAAATGGGAATGTGGGCTGGTTAGCTGCAAAAAAAAGCATCATAAAAGTTTTGCACTGTATTCCAAGCCTTATATGTATTTTTGTGTCAGTAAAAATTCTGCTTTCCTCACCCATTTAAATATGGTGCCTTTAGATGCATAGGTTTAGAACATGAGGTTTGAAATCAATGTTATCCATTTATCCACCTTCCAATTTCCATTTTCAAGCCAATTTGAAAATGTGGATGCACAATTGAAATTAAAAATGACTATAATAATTTTATGATACTTATATTTATGATAATTTGATGGTGACATTTTAAAGACATGCCGGATCCCCATTCCCTTTCACTATATAAAATAGAGTACCCTAGTACATTGTTCAACACTTCTACTTTGTAGAACAGGAAAAATAAGTTAATTAATGCACTAGAGGTCAAAAAGTTGGAATAATTAACTTTTTTTTTCAAATGTTTTGGAAAGAGGTCTTTTATGCTGCATTAAGTTGATCAAAATACAGTAAAACTGTAATATTGTGAAAAGCGATTGCCATTTAAAAGAGCGGTTCCTTTAAATTTATTCCTTTTTTTTAATGTAATTTATTTCTGTGAAGGAAAAGCTGAATTTTCAGTAGCCATTACTTCAGTCTTCAGTCATGATCTTGCAGAAATCATTCTAATATGCCGATTTGCTTCATTTTAAAAATCAAACTAATATAGTGTACATGGAACAACATGATGGTGAGTAATAATTTTTTTGCGTGAAGTATCCCTTGCATGCATGAAAAATTGTAATGTCTGTAATTCTACTAAACATGTTTTGATCTTCAAATGCACTTGTATTAAATTGTGGATCTAACACCTGTAGCTTCTCACACAGCATTTGTACTTCACATATGAACTTTTTTCCAAGTCTTTGTAACCGCAGAGTTGAAAGCACTCCGTAGACACAAGCTCGTCGACAGTCGCACTAAAGCGTTCTCTCGAGCCCCCTGAGATCTCCTGTTTTCAAAGAATCGTGTGGTTCGGCTCCCTGTGTCTTTGTCGTACCCTCGACCTCCAAGACGTGTGCGTCTCCCACATCCTCCCCTCTTCACGACCCCTCCACGGGCCCATGAGCCCCTCCAGCCCTCCTCAAGAGATGAGGGCCAATGAACGAGATCTTTTAACACCCTCAGCTCGAAAACTCCCACACAAGCCCCTCTGAGCTTCAGGCTCCAGAGTCCCACACACTCAAAAACTTCATTAGTGCAGTTTATCTAGAATGTGGAGTGGAAAACAAGCACGTTGATTTGTTTCGGTTGCGTAAGTGAGTTGAGAAAGGTTGGGTTTCTGAATAAAAACCAATTATTTGACTGTGGTACAAAAACAGGCCAGCAGTTTTGTTCTTCAGGGTTGTTCGGTGTTACTGTTGTAATGCTATAGGGTGGAATTTTGAGTGCATATTAATGAACAAACCTTTATTTATTTATTAGTTATTATGAGCTAAATGTGTATGTACAGCAACTTCACATGAGCTGCTCTATCGATATGTGATTGCAGTGTTAAGCGGTTTTAAATTGCGTGAAAAAAGTGCATTTTTTATAGGTTAAGGTTTTAAGTGTTTTAGTTTTTCTTTAATTTGACCTAACTATTAATTTAGCCAAAATGATATGTGATTGAGTAGATATAACTGTGTACATATAATACCAAACAGGTTTATATATATATATATATATATATATATATATATATATATATATATTTTTTTTTTTTTTTTTTATACATTTTTGGTGAATACATCTATGCTAATTAAATTCAAAGTGGTTGTAACAATTGTTTCGGCTGTACTTTGATATTTTAAGCAGCATTTAGACATGTTTTGCTGTCATGTGTTTATACAGAAGATATCTGAGAGAGCCTTATGGCACACATTTTGGGGGCATAGCGTGACATGATAAAAATCAACACTTTGAGATTACACGTATTTTGTTTACCACAGCGCAATATTGTAGATTATATGCCACTGTCAGGGCTTTTTCGGTATTAATGTTACTATTGGTGAATGAAGTGATTTTTTCATTAACAAGTGTTTTTATATTATGTTTTTGTGTTTGATTTGATACAGTGTCAGCTGTTGTGTTCTGTGGACAGATGCAGGTGTTTCTCAGGTCACACACCTGCATTTGGGTTAAAGATCATTTTAGGAAAGACGTTTGGGGTTCAGCAAACCTGTGCGTTTTGTTTCAGATTAAAGAGAAAAACATTCACTAGAACTACACAAATAATAGAATGACCATTGGGGTTTTTTTTTTAATATCTGAAGTTATTGAAATTGATTCTTTCTCAGATGGTTTAGATGTCAGTTGTGAGTTTATATACAGTATGCTTGCATTTTAACTACGTCACTTTAAAGCCGTTAAACCTCTAAATTTTCCAACAACGTGTGTTGGCTAAAATATGTTGAGGTCTTCAAAATGTCTATTAAATCAACTCTACTCTCTGAATATGACTCTAAAACATTAATTTGTTTTTTTTAACAAATTTAAAAAGCTGAAATGCATCATAAATTATATATTAACAACAGTGGATTGAAAAAATCAGCCTAAACGTTGTCACTTTGCATGCTGAAAGATAACTTTGTACTTTAAGGATTTAATAAAATCATACTTTTTAATTCTTTTGCATGTAAAATAGTCAATAGCTGCTATTTACTCGGTAACGAAACTTGAAATTTGTGTATTTCCGAAAAGTCTCCTGATTTTTCCTTGATGTTTTCTTCTGTGTGTTTCCTCTGACTCATTCTCTGATAGGCTGTCAGTAATTGGTTCATTGGCCCCACACACTGCAGGCCCTCCTTTCTACGTGACACATGAAGAACAGAAAGGAAAACACAGACACACAGTTGACAGCTCTCACACAGACGCCCAAGGATGACCCTCTCTTGCATGGGCTTTTGTCTGTTCGTATGGATGGCAGGTAAGAACTCTCCTTTGCGTTATATTTTAAGAGCTGTCAAACTTTTAATGTGTTCAGACCTGAAACTTAAGTGATACAGTAATATGAGCTCAGTGTGAGTACATCTGCAGAAGTCAAAGTAAACTGATGACTGTTGTTATATCTTTTGTTCGAATACTGTGGTAAATGTATGTGTCATCCTGCAAAGATGGTATTTTTAAAGAATATTTTAAATAACAGTGTGTGAAGGTATCGATGTTGCGTTGTAGGCCCAAAAACGGTTGCATCCTTAGGAAATTATGAGATTTCTTGCGTTTTAAAATGTTTGGATTTTATGTAAGTGTTTGTATATTTTGCTAACACAATGTTTTCACATGTGATAATGTGGAATTTTTTCCAATATTTATTAAAGGTGTGTAATAATGTGTTACAAGCCAGATAATCCAATAACTGAGGCTCTCACACTTAAGTTTATGTAGAATAACAGCTTGTTCGTAAAATAAGTATATATATATATATATATATATATTCTTAAAATGCTGACTACTCTTTTTTTATTATTTAAACGTTTTCGCTGAATTGTTTGTTGCTGGTTTTCCAGAATGATCTACTCTGTCGAAGTCAGTGTTAAGCAAAAATCGCTTTGCAACTGAATTCTGATTCGCTGAAGACTCGCATTCTTTCAGGCTTTCACACTCTCAACTTATTTTGGATTTCATTCCAAACTGAATATTGTAATTTGCGTGAATGGATTTTTTTTCTATTCTCTGACATGTGAACTATAATGTTTTCTTCTCATTTGAATCTATGCCCACATAAGCATATCTCAAAGTGTCAAGGCAAAAATATGTGCTTTTTTTCCCCCCAGGCACTGATATGAGAGGAAAACTATTTTGCAAGAGGATATAGACAACACAAATTGCCCATAAGCATACTGACGGTCTATTTAGGTTTCCATTCTTACATAACAAGGAAATTACTGCCAGATGTGTATCTGGTTCTGTATGGTCTATTGTGAAAGGGACTTTTAGTTTTTTCTGTTCTGCTTTGTGCCACAGTTTCTAAACCTACTTCAAACCTGTTATCTTTTGCTGTTGTACTTTCTGCATAGCTGAAAAAAAAATCTGATTTAATACTGTATGTCAGTGCCCTTTGAATAAGTACCATTCAGACGCCTAAAAAATTTGAAGTAGCTAAACCGTCATTAAGGCCAAAAATCAAAAAGTGCATAACGAACAAAGCAGAACTTGAGATTTTTTCTTTGTTTCTCCTTTAGCGGCTTCACTGCCCACCTTCCAAGCTACGCCATCTATTCTCTACGCCAAAATCAACGGCTCAGAAAGTATGACCTGTGAATGTCCAGATCACTCCTGCCAGGAGGTTTTTTGGTACCGATACCTTGAGAGGACAAAGACTCTTCAGTTCCTCTTGTATGTCAACAGCGCTGGCAGAGAGCAACATGGAGAAAACCTGATGGCCAGTCGCTTCAAGGGCTCGGTGTCCTCCGGACAGAGGGTGGTCTACACCCTGCGTATAACAGGACTACAGGAGAATGAAATCGGCCTCTATTCCTGCATGTTTAAAACTAAAAACATGATGCCTGTTGGATATTACATAATGCCTGGAGGTATAGCAGCGCTCACCTTCTCCGTTTAGATCCCCTACCCTGTTTTTTTTTTTTTTTTTTGGATGATGTTAGTGATGGTTAGTGAATGAAGATTATAGAATGAAAAAAGTGAAATCTGAGACACCTAATGTTGCTTTACAGAGTCATATTAGTAAAGTCACACTAGCATTGAACTTTCTATCCCTAAACTGAGAGGATCTTTACCTGGCGTTAAGTTGGAGATGTTTCCGAATATACACGTTATACAAGTATACACATCTTTTCAGGTTCTCAAGAGCATCTCAAGATCCTAAATGTCTAATAGGAGACATGATAAGACTGAAATAGAAGTGAAGTGTTCAAAGATGCTGAGATGTTTGGCCTCAGAATCCTAGAGTTCTGTTAGTTTAAGCAGCGTTGACATGTCTTGGATCTTCTAGTCTGGAAAGTTCATGTTAATTGACCTGGTTGTCAAGTTGCTGGACACTTTTCTAGTTTTATATTCGTTCTGTCTTGATGTTCTCTGTTCTTTGTTCTCCAGTGAATCCTCCGACAGTTCAGCCGCCAACAGTTAAGACCAAGCCATCCAGGAAGATCTGTAATTGCAAACCCCCCAGCTCTCCTAAAGGTACGGACGGAGACGTGCTGTTAGATGTTTCTGATTTTGTGCTGTTTCATACTGTTTCGTTTAATTGGTTTGTTTGTGTCACGTTGCAGGCTGTGAACAATCAGTGCTTTGGCCGGGCATTGGTGCTCTTTTGCTTTTGGCCGTTACACTTGCTGGCACACTTTACTACTTCAGTCGTGAGTACACACACATACACACATGTAAACTTTCGTATTTAAAGCCTTGCATGATCTGGCTCCAGTTTACCTCATACTCACCCTGGAGATCTCTTAGATCATCCTCTGATAATCTATTAACTATCCCATTGTCTCATTTGAAATCTAAAGGTGATAGTGTTAGCCCCTATAATCTGTTACCTCAAATTGTTAGGTTATCATCTTCTTTATCTGCATTCACATCATCATCGAAAACGTATCTCTTCTCTCAGGCCTATTTATAATTGTTGGATATGTTGTTCTTAGTGAGTTAAATTCTTATTCCTGATTTTACTTGGTTTTATGGTTTAAGTTGTTGGTTATATTTTTAAAGTTTGTATTTTTAGTCATTGTATTGTGTTACTGTGAAGCACCTTGGTCAGCATTAATGTTGTTTAAAGGTGCTATACAAATAAAAATGACCTT
>SCHK01417147.1:9632-23440 GCA_004124795.1 Poropuntius huangchuchieni | reverse complement strand
CAGGAAAATGTAGCGGAAGGGCCAAGTTTGCCCAACACTGGTAAGACCTCAATATTTTACTAATTGTCTAAAGGCACGGTCACATGTATCGCTCTCTGCATGGCAAATTTTTGCAGGTGAAATCTGGTCATTCCAATAAGAATTGGTGCGATTGAGAGTTTCGTGTGAGGGCAAAAAAATTCACCACAAATATTACACTTATATTCATGTTGTTCATGCACTTTTGCAGACACATTCAGACAAACACTTTGATTGTGGTTCCACATCACGATGCTGTACAGCTGGTTTAAAATCACCCCACGTCTCCAAAAAAAGATGCATTTTTGTTGTTAAATGCAATAACACTTCTCTTATCCAAATACGCCCTAAGAAAAGCTTCTGAGCAAGATAATGTGAACACGAAACCAGCATAATTGTGCAGGTCATCCAGATTAGGTCAGTTACTTGATTGGTGGGTTGTTGAAGCAATCTAGTGACTAGTTGATTTTGAAAATATGTAGTTTTGAACATCATTAGTGCATATACTAAGTATTTGTAGCCTTTGTGTTTCTCTGGATCACTTATCTTAAACTTAGAGCTTCCAACCAACAATCATTGCAAGGAAGACCCCAAACTGGTTGGTTCATCAGACATGTTTCTCATTATTTCAGGTGGTATTCAGTGCCACGCAGCTGTCTTGGCTGAGCTCTGAACAAGCGTGTGCCGTGACAGAGGAGCAGTGGGCGGAATTAGACAATGAACAAAGACAAGCACTTGGCATGGCCCAGTATGAAGGCGAATTAATGCTCGAGCACAGAGGTGAGCAGTATTTTGGATGTCGTTATTTGGATTCTTAACTAAATATGCTTTGGTAGCTGAAAAGAATTGCATATAGTAATTGTTGATGTGGTATTAGTCTGTAATTTTACTATAAAAATATATTTGTCTCTGCAGGCAGGAACCAGGCTCCATCGTTACGGTTTGCCAGCAGCTTAAGAAAATGTTTATTACTTTTTATCTGTACATTGTGGATACTGTTATAAAGATTATAACCTGAGGCTTTTTATTTGTTCCTCTTTATTGAATTCTTACATTTTATAATTATTTGCCAACTTAAATGCAAAACTAATACTTTAAGCATTATTTAAAGTCAACATGGGTGTCGTCAGAATGAGAGTTCATAAAACAGTACAATAGCACACGACTATACAAGAGAAAACAGCCCGAAACCGTTCTGAACAAATATGTTGGTGGATTTTGATGTGAAAGGACAACAGGGGATCGACTTTTTTCACTGAAGGAAGCATTACTATGGATTATGGAGTTGTATTTTTGCCAGAAGCAACGGTTTAAAGTTAAAACACTGTAATCATGGATTTCTTACAAACTTGCAGCTTTTCGCTTAAGACATTAATTGATGGACTGAAGTGGTGTGGATTACTGTGATGTTTTTATCAGCTGTTTAGACTCTCATTCTGACGGCACCCATTCACTGCAAAGAATCCATTGGTGAGCAAGTGATGTAATGTTGAATTTCTCCAAATCTCCTCCGATGAAGAAACAAACTCAAGTAAATTTTCAGTTTTGGGTGAGCTATTCCTTTAAGTACACTAAATAAATTTCCCCAATAAAACAGATATCAAGCAGTGTTTGGACAACATTGTTTAGGCAATTAACTTTAGATACTGCATGTCAAAGATTTTTGGCTTGTTTACTTAAAATGATAAAACAGTGGAGGGCACACGAGAAGGTACAGAGAACTAATTTGAACCAATGAATACAGAATTTCAAATGCATCTTAATATGCACACTATCCACCTTGCCACAAAGTCTCCACCAACTCTTGCATGGTTCTGTATTACATAGATTAATCAGAGAGTTCAGTAATGCTCAAATAAACAAACCAGATTCTAAATTATGCTGTAGACCATATGATAATGCATCAATTTTGTGTTTACGTCCAAGACTTTTGCAAACAAATCTAATAAGAATGGCTCCTTCCTTCCATAATTGCAGAGCCGACTGCAGATTTTTGGTTAAGGAGCAAAAGCTTTTTAAAAAGTTTCTAATGCATTCATAATGAAATACAGTTAGGTAACAAACTGTCCGTCTACATAATGAGTTGTCAGTTCATTACATTGCCTTTCACAAAGACTACTGACAAATAAAACATAGCTTGACCTTTGGCCATCAAACCACCGATGCTTGAATATTACCATAATGGCAAGCAAGCGGAGAAATATGAAATATACGCTTTGAAACGTGATCCCGCTTGACGTGACCATAATGAGTTTGGGCTTCAGGAGCTTCATTAGCTGGATCATTAAGTCAGCTGTGTGTAGATGCTCCCAATCTAATTGATGGGCGCTCGAGAGAGGACGCACTTACCCGCCTAATTTGCATCCCAACTTGAAGGGCTGCTTTGCTTCATCGTACTACTCGAGGAGTGGTAAGACTGCTGTTGTGCTTACAATTAAAATTAACATATTTAAATTTTCTAAAATACTCAGAGAGTTTCATGATCACGTTTATGATAAAATAAAGAAGAAGAAGAATCAGATTCAACGCAGGCTATTGTAGGAACATATAATCCAACACACGTTTTTGGGTTTAAAAGAGAACTGCGCATGCGCGACTAAGTACTATTTTTATTTATTTATTTTATTTTTTATTTTTTGCAAAAGTTACCGTGAAAATGCATAATACAGAATACAACAACATTGCATTGTAATGTGCATGCATACAAAACAATACAAAGTTTATATGGAATATGTTATTGTAGCACTTTGCCAAATATTTCGATTTTGTTTATTTAACAGTCTGTAAGGCTGGAGAAGCTCTAAAAGGAAAATATGAAGTGGAAAAAATGCAATGATGTTAAATAAAATCATCAATAATGAGCTTTATGATGTTAAAATCATTAACAATGAGCTTTAATTTTGATTACAGTTATTTTTTTTTTGTCAAATTGACAGATCATATATATCTAGTATATTTTACATATCCGGGTGCTTCATTTTCCATAGGAAAAATATGAACGTTAAAAATATGAAAGTTAACTTTATTTTGAGTAGACCTTCAAGCTTGTAATAAAGTATAAAAATAACACCCTTTCAATATTTATATTGCAATCATTGTGTATCTCGGTGGATTATATTTATTTTCAAATTTTCGTTACTAATCTTTAAAAAGTAAAATGCGCATGTGTATCCAGCAGATGGCGCACGCAAATCACACACCGCGTGACGCGCTCAAGTGGACGCGTCTTGACGTCGCATCTCATTGCGTGTATCTGTGACGTATTTCCTGAGAAGCAGTGCGTAGACCACCTCTCCAGTCCAGTCCCTGGATAGAGGTGTATTTTTTTATTAATTTGTTTGTTTACTTGATTTTGCCGTTTTAAAACGTTCTAGCATGCGTCCGTAACTATGTTGGCGTATCGGTCCAAAGGTGGCTCAGACGAACCGGGTCTCAGTGATGCCTTAGCGTCGCGTTACGTGCGACAGAGCAAGCAAACCTATCGCAAAGTTTCGCTATTGTACAGTAGATGAGTGCGCGTGGACTTTAGGACGGTCCAGTACGTCAGGACACTTGAGTCTGTCCCCTTGACAACACTACTTCGTCGGTGTCTTGAGTTTTTAGCTTTGTTTTTGGGTCAGTCAAACACGGAGGACTTTTCGTCGTGTCTGTGGACAGGTTTAGTGGATTTACGTTGTGTCCAAGGAAACGGAAGATTAGAAGCTGATGCTGTTGAGGTAAGAAATTAATTTAGCACTTATTAAGTACTGTGAGGATTGTTGTGTCTTGTATTGAAATGGCATACGACTTGTTCCGTATTAATAGTAGTCTACAAACTTATGCGAAACACATAAGAGTGTTTTATGTCTACCTCTTTGAATACCTGTCTTCCTCTGATAACATTATCTTCATTTATATTCTATAGGCTACGCTTATTTAAAAAGACAAATCGATGTACAGCTGTTAAGTTACAGCACGATAAATGCAGAAACAAACGTATGTAGTGTTCCCATAAAGGTATTTGGACACTTGGAACGTAATTTAATTCCAATGGATAGCAGTTGGTTTCATATTTTATTATTCATCTTTAAGACAGACCGTATAAAAATATTTTCCAAACAAAAATTTCTCATAGTAAAGCCCCCCCCCCCCACACTTTTTTAAAATTCTTTATTTTTTTAAAATAAAAGATATTGAACACTTTTAAGTGAACATTCTGGTTCCTCCCATCTGTGGTTACCCTGCTAGTTTGAACACAAATTTGCACACTTACAATTTAAAAAGAAAAATTAATAAATATAGTCCTTTATATATATGTATGTGTATATGTGTGTGTCTATGTATGTATACTAGGTGTGTGTGTAAGTGTTAACATATAATTAATTTGTCTTGCTGCATTATTTAATGGTAGTGTCATCATTTTCAACTCTTGTATTCGTGCGCATATGAGAAGAAAAAAAAACATATAATTAAATTAGATAAATTATTAATTAATTTAAACCAAATTATTAATTAGATAATTAAAAAAAAGTTAACACAAAAATGCTTCAGACAGGCTAGTTCTGTGAAAAGCATAGTTTGTTTGCAGATGCCGCTAGGATTGTTGTTGTTGTTGTTGTTTTTTTTTTTTTAGGTGTGGGTGCTCTGTGTTGTCTATTATCAGTGTATTCTCTCTGTTGTGTTCTGTTGTTGTGAAGTAGAGCGTTCAACATTAAATATTTTATACATTTATTAAAAGTAAAGTGTTGTTATTAACTTAATGCATGAAGTGCATGGATCCCCATGTCAATGTTAATCTTTATTTCCTTTTTTCTGGTGTTTTTCTTACCCTCGAAGTAGTTAAATTGATCATGTTTTCATTCTTTTTCCTCATGAGACTAATGTTTCAGCCATTACCAATCCAAGTGTAATGCTTGCCAGGAAAGAAAGTTTGTCTCCTCTTTGGAACAAGCATTCTCTTGTGTTTTGAAATCAAGAATGGATTGCATGTGTAAAGCAGACTAATAAAATATAGGTTCCCTTCAGCATTTTCGGATAAAGCAGACTCGTATGAATCTAAAAGTCCCACATTTTGCATCCTGCCTTGAGTTTTTTTCCAAGTGGTCGACAATTACCGTCAAACATCTCTGCGCCGGTTTCCTCTCCCTGTTAAGTGTTAACCATGTTGTGATGTCATGAGTGGGTGTACTTTGAAATCAGGGCTGGCACAGCTTTAAATTGCTGTCAGTAAAGTTACGCACTTCTTGCTTAGTGCTTAGCCTACTTAATCTGGGTTAGACACACGTTCAGTGCTCAAGTGAGTATCGTGTTTTTTTTCTTATCTTGACCTGATAAAAACATTGTCTAGGAGGTTAAGTGATCTGTAGTCTGTTACTAAGTTAATATAGATCGCTGTGCTTGTTAACTCACGTGTAAACAGTTTTAATTTCATGTTTTTCTGTGAAGTTTTTCTATTATTAGTAGTACTATTATTCTCTTTATTTGTTTTTGCAAAAGAAGTGTCGTTTTAATGCTTGTGAAATACTTTGAAAATGATGATCTTGGAATATGCAGTCTAATTTTGTTTTTTGCTTGTGTAGTACTTTGATCTTCCAGGGTAAATTATTTGGCTCTGTTGTCAAAGCTTTGTAGTAATATTTCAGTGTTCTCATAAACGGTGTTTACTGATTTGTGGTGATCAAAACTGCTGTAAGCTGTTTACTTTACAGTAAAGCTGAATTAGTCTTCTATGTAATACAATTACAGGCTTTATGTAGCCGGAATTCTGTCATTTGTTTTTGTTTTTTTATTATTATTGTGCTTTCAAATCTGAAACTTTAAATGCAGGACGATTTCCTTTATACATGTATAATTTCAATAAAAACATCAAGAATTAGGTTAAAACTTGAATTTTAGGTGCATATAAATGATGTTTTATACAGCATATTGAGTTTGAAAATGCAAAAGTATTTGTGTGAAGTTTCTGTGTTACAGTATATTTGCTTTCCTGATGGTAAATCTCTAGTTTAACCGGTAGTGCGTCTGATTATGGGTTTCAAAGAAGTCCAGTCTACCCCATCTGACAGCATTCTTTTGACATTGTTATGGTGATAATGACATTGAGAATCAAAGAGCATGTAAAAAAGGGATGCCATTTAAACCAACACAGCAATGAGCGCAACATTTGTCATTAGGAATAATAGAATAATAGCTCTGTCCTGAAAGGAAATGCCAGCATTTTTTTTTTGGCCTTTATGTGAAACAGAATGCAAATGTGAGCAGAAGAAGGGTTGTTTTATCAGATCGTGAGACATAATTTCAATTGCCTTTCTTGTTTACACAGAAAAGCACTCATTTAGTCCAATGAGACTGTGTAACAAGTGTTTATGTGATTATAAAAGAGGCTATTATTAAGGGTGTGGACAGGTCAACCGGACTCAGCATGAATCGCTCCACCTATAGTACGTGCATTATATCATCAGACAGCCTAGTTTTGCTACGTTGATTCAGACTTGTTCAGAACAAGAAAGGTGTTTTTTTCTTTCTTTCTTTTATAAGATCAAATAAATTGCAAGCCAACTCTTCTCAACAGTCAATGAAAGTGGTTTCTGGAAAGTTTTTTTTCTCTACCTTCAGATAAATGAATGGACAAAGCCGAGGGTAAAGTGAATACACTGCTTTATTCCATAATCACCGGCTTAAGTTTATGGCAAGTTGAGCCTCAAGTCAACAAGTCTCGCATCAGCATTTGCTTGGTCATAAGAGAGGAGAAGCGACGGCATAGTTTTGCAAAGAGACGACAGTCTGTCATAACTCAACATGGAAGTTGATGACTTTTTCTCTAGAAGAATATGTCAGCTGTCCTCCCTCCCATCTTCAGTTTACTGTTGGCTTACCAGCAAAGATGATGACTTGGCACATCACTTATGGAAGTCAGAAAGCATCCGGTTTTTTTTTTCGTTTTCAGAGAGTAGACCGTGTAAAATTGAAACTTTGTCTGCTTGTTTTGGCAGTCAAGTCTAAGCTGGTATTGTTTGGCTCTGCATGATTTTTAGTAGATGGTTGTACAGTATTAATGTCTCAGGTTGCATCTAAACAAGTGTGTACATTGATAGTGATTAAATCGCTGGAGGTTGCAGAATATTTGTTGCATTTGTTCTCAGCTACGATGTCCAGCTGTATCAGGCAGCAAATCATGTCAATGTATCGTGATGCTGCACAGTTGAGTAAATTTGCTGTTGCTCAAGTCATGTCAAATTGTCAACTCAATTTGAAAATGAATACTTTCTGAAAAAAATACACCCTTTATTATTCATAGCTCAAGGATTCTGGATTTTTTTTTTTTTCATTTGTCTGAAATTTTCAAATCGTATTTTAGATGTTTTGTGTATGATCCTCGGTAGACATTGAATAAAATTTACTTCACCTCCTCACATTTTTTCCAAATTCGTTTTTTTCTATTTGAATGTTTATGGATTCTGTTATTTTTCCATAAATTTTTCTAGACACTGTTAATGCTTAAATTCAAAATTATTGATCAAGAAGCATAAAACTAACAATATTAAATAGTAATTTATTTAATAAAGTTTAACAAAAATGTTTTATTTATTTATTTATTTATTTTTTAAACCCTGAAATGTTTGAAATGTTTTTTTCTCAAATTCTTTTTTATTTTTTTTAATTTTATTTTTTTTACACCAAATTCTGTTTTCCATAAATTTTCTGGATTCCATTTTAATGATTTCATTTAGTAATCAAAAGCATCTCTAATTGATTTTATTTTAAAAATATTATTTATTTATTTTTTTTTTTAAATAAACATTTTCTTGCTAAATAAATTCTGGTAAAAAAATTTTTCTGGTAAATATTCCTAGTACTTTTATTACATTTAAGTAGCTAATATTTCTGTCACGGTTTCTTCAAGTTAAATCGAACTTCGATGAGTTGCTGTGAAGACCTTTAGGTTTCTGTTTGTATATATAGTTGTACTCAAAAGAAACGGTAAATGCTCACGAATTGATTCTCACTAGAGAGATTATGTCTATGTGTTCATGTACTCATATATTGAGGTGGCAGATGCTGAAAACACTGAGTGTCACACACATTTCAGTATGTATACTAAAAAAAAAGTGTGTGTGCGCTGTTCATTCACTCAGAGACACGCACAACATTCTGGAGTCATATATAAAAAGTGTTTTTGTGGCTTAATGTTCACAGACGCTAGTCCATATCGTGTTTTGATTTAAGTGTACTGACCTACTTTTGATTTATTCATCAAAAACAAATCCTGTGTAATTGTGCGTTATACAGTAAATTCTGTTTTTATGAATGGATTCTGCGATTCCGTCTGCGTTTTCCGCAACACAAACTTTTTTTACATTTCCATCAAATAAAATGTGACTAAGTTTCTGAAACTGATTGGATTCGAACCCCTGCATTTAGCTTTCACCAGCAAAATGAAGCTTTGTTTGTTTGGGCGTGCTGTTAATTTTTAACCAGTTAGTCAATTCAGTGGTATTAAAACTCATCTGTGATTCATATCCTCAATTTTACCAGCAACTCGGATGACTCATTCTGCAATCTTTCATCTACTTCCCTCCCCAGGTGATTCCTGAACCGTTCCTAGTCCGTCTCTCTCTTCCTCGGCTCTGTCTCTACATGTGCCCAGGGAAGCACAGATATAGCAGAGGGCCACTGTGCTGACGGACTTGGTGACATCAGGAACTCCTGTCTTGGTTCCCTCCATTGTGTCTGATGGATCTCAGGCTTGCCTCATTGACGCTCGGAACACTACTTATTCTCGTGACCTCTGGGCCACGGCCATCCGTTGGACAGAAGGTTTACACCAACACATGGGCCGTCCACATCACAGGGGGAGAGCAGGAAGCCAACCGGATCGCTAGCAAGCATGGTTTTGTAAACCACGGGAAGGTGAGTGTTCTGTACAGACAAGTAATTCTTGTATGTTTGTCAAGATCGCTTGGGTTGCACGTTCTTTTACAGGCATGCATGCTTCATTCAAAATGAAAGTTGTTGGCTTCATGAGATGCCTGTTGTCAGCGTAGACAGTTCTTGAAAGAATAATGGGTAATGGTTCACCTCAAAATCAAAAGTAAAAGTAAAAGAAAAAATCATAAAGAAAGTAGTTTTCGGGCCATTAAGTTTTACGTGCGCTGTGCACTGTTACTTTATTTTTCATTCATTTTTTTACAAATATATAAATAACATAACAAAGTATTGTGTGACCCAAAATTATTTTTTGTTTTATATTGAGAAAAGGGATCCCCCCCCCCCCCCGCGTAATAAGAATATGTGCTTAATAAAAAAAATAATAATAATAATATCACCTTGTATGAAATTTCATGTTCTGAAAACAGCCTTCATTTAATAAAATATTTCACATTTTTTAAAAATGATTTTACTGTTAATATTACTTATTAAAAATTTATTTTCTTTTAATTTTGGGAACAAATATGACCCAGACATTTTTTCATGAGATCTACCACCTTAGGCTGAATTCAGGGTTATTATCAGTCATGATTTAGTGTCTTAAGTACAGTTTATGTTTACACGGTTTATTTTTTGGGTGGAATCATGAAGCTGTTGTCAGTTAAAGTAAGATTTGACTGATTAACTCTCAACAGAAGATAGATCTGACTTTGTGTTGCTTCTGTTAGCTGTTGTAATAACATGGAAATTTGGGAGCAGTGCTGTTAGTAAATATGGTTGTCAGTCCCAAACACATCCACTTGACTTTGAAGTGAACTTTTAAAGCAAAGATCTCAAAGTGTGTCGCTGCACAATGAGATTCTAATTATTAAAGATGCAGTTTTTTCCTTTTCTTCCTCTCATTTCCCCATTCTCAGGAAATTCATGCATTTTGAACATTTCCTGCATGTTACGTCTGAATGCTCTGGCTCTCTCTGATGGAATGCATAAAACATCTTCCTCGTTCTCCGGTTGTCATTTGATATTCTCAGCTTGTAACAGGCCCTTGACTGTAAACTTGAGCAGAAGGAGCCTCGACCTCACTTCCTGACCAATGTAGGTTTTTTTTTTTTTTTTTTTTTTTAACACATGCAGAGCCTGTAGGTTTTGTTCCGATTAGACTGTTTTACAACTTCTTACTTTTGAACACTAATCAGATTTTTCAATCCCCAAATGTAATTGAAAGCACATTATATAAGTCGATAGCCAATTCATTAGGTTAGATGATTAATTTAGATGCATATTACAGCCTGTCTTTCCAGTAATGGGTTCACTTTAAAAGACAAACAGCCCAGTGTCCAGATGGTACTGTAAAGCCAGGTGATGAATGGATCTCTGCATGCTTTGTAGGGAGCACTGAATATGCTGCGGTTAGTAATTGCTGAAAATGAATGCCTCGGGGTCTACGCTGGCATATAGTCCTGTATCTCTTGAGAGATGAACTAATAACGCTGCCATTTTTAGTGTTTGGAGGCAGTGCGTGTGCATGATTTTTAAAATGCAGCTTCTGTGCTCAGGTTCATGGCTTATTCATGACGACTCACTGTGTCACTGACTGATGATTTCACAGCTGATCAAAGTTCATTACCACAGACATGTTTCTGCTTTTTTCATTGGTTAAACTGTTGTTGGTTTTGTAGGACCAGCCAAATGACAAGTGGTGCATCATGGGACTATTATTATTAAAATGCTTAGCGTGTCCATAAATGTTAAAAGTCCCTTGTGCTAGAACATCATAGCATAGAGCTTCTATTTTGAAATCTATTTCTGATGGGGGTTAATTAATAGCCTGCACAGTTTCTTGGCACTTTACCAGAACACTTTAATCCATGTTTAAGAACAAAACATGTTAAATTTCATTTGCATTGTAACTCTATTTTGCAATCTGATGCCCTGAGCTTTCAAAACTGTTGCTCGTCGTGGTAAGTAGGGGAAGAAACTTGAAGCCACAAGATGCATTTGAGCTTGAAACCGAGAATGTTTTGTTGGGCTGTCGAGCTGCTACCGATCACTGTAAATCACCTGTGATCTTTTGTAATAAGACTGAAGCGTGGTTTTTCTCACTGCTGCTCCGTTGTACAGAAATCACACCTGGCCGAGCCCCAGACCCACATTGTGTGATGAGACATGCTGACAGCGCTGCTGGCCGAGTTTGAAAAGCGCATGGTTTGGTTACACCACTGCCGAGGGCTTAACGTTTTTAACATGTCTCATTTGTGTTCCAAGTGGAGGATTTCTTCTACAGACTGAGAAAAGCTTCAGATTTATCCAAACAGTGCCTCCTCTTTTTCTTGTGCAGTTATAGTTGCTTTTGTGTAGTTTTTTTCCTTTTAAGGTCTCTGCACACTGAGTCTGAAGTTTTCGCATATTGAAAAATAAATACGACCTCATGTGTCAATCACACTTACAAACTGCCTCGTCCTTCATAAATTCGGATCAGGTTCGATTTTCTGCGTTTTCGCATACGTAGCATGCATTTTAATAGGAAAGGATGACGAAAATTTCGGACTCCGTGTGCAATGGCCTTTACTCTCCTGTTTTCGTAGGTGATGTAATGAATAAGTCGTTGATGTGTTAAGTTATAGGTGAACTTGGAAAGAAAGTTCAAAAGTTGTCAATTTAATCTTGAGCATGAGTTTAGTACTGTTTTTAGTGGTTCCAAAGGTAAACCTCTATTAAAAAAAGCATTAAACTTTAGTTTAAATTGTTATGCACATGATCGATACCTCAAATCATGCAGCTTGTGTGCTGTTGCTTTTCTGAGCGAACAATGAAACGAATATCCAAAAGGAAGCTAGAGACCAGAATATTATGGTCAGTTATATTTTAAAATGTAATGGATTGGCATAAAAATACCCACCAATTTAATTACATTATGTTGCTGACTTGATGTGCATGTTAAACTGAATGCATAAGCTTCACAGCTTCACTGTTAATTAAGTAATCTTATTAAAATATTTTTTTTAAAGTTCTGTTAAGGCCGAGGGAATGGACTGATTTAATAAATGAGGTGACTTGGTTATGTTATTGAGGTATGCCATTATTAGATTTATAAAGAGAGGCTGCGAGTACGCAGAAGTCTGCAAAGAAAATATGGGTTATAGAGGTGGATGCCTTCAAGTCCTGGACACCATCCAGATACCTCATCTCATTATTTTCCTGCTTGCTTGGTCAGGATTCAGTTTGTTACCTCCCTCTGGGTCTGAAGTTTAGGCAGCCGTTGTGACTCGATGCTTTCTCAGTGAAGTCTTTAGAATTGCATGAGACTGCATGAGACAGATCCATCTGTTCCATCGTAGTTATCTTTGCTTTCGTTCCCTTATGATCATAATTCACAGACGCTCTAGGGCCACGTCGTCATGGTGGAGCGCTTGTTTGTTGTTTTTTTGTTTTTTACATTTAATGCAGTATATTGTACATGGCAGCTATCCCACACAGAACAATTGTGAGTCCCACCCAAAATCACTTAGAATTGTCTGTGAGAAAGTCCTTGTTCCATTTATTTGATTATTATTTTGATGGAAAACAAGAGCTTGGATTACCAGAAATGAATCCGTTTGAAGCATTTCACAGCTGTGAAACCAGACGGTTACTTGCAGGTGTTTTGTGCTGAAGTCGAGGGAAGGCAAAGATCCTGGGCTGCAGCTGACGTTTTATGGCACGTAATTGTGCCAGGACTACACAGCAGTGTATTTGCTCCGAGGCACGAGTTGAATTATAGGGGTTTGCAAGATATCATGATAATGAGCCACCGTAGTTGACTGACACAAAGTGTAAAGGAGTTACTTTGTTTAAAAGTTAAGAAATGCAGTTTCAAAATATTAGTAACAGGTTTAAGATGTCTGATTAAAGAAAGCATGTATGAAATGTAATGCCAGTCAGAAATGTTCTCGTTTGCAGTTGCATTTAGTGCCTTGCCTACTAACCTACATCCTACTATGCTTATAAATTAAAGTTCAAAGCCACATTCACTAATTCATGCAGTCCTGCTGTTTGCTTTTTTCTCCATGTTGTTCTTTTTTCCATGACTAAGAGACTTGTTTAGCAGTTCCTGTTACAGAGGCAGTGTTGCTTTTCTACAAGAGGACAGCTGATATTTCTAATGTTTTATTCACAGAAGAGCTTCTAGCTTTTTAGTCAAGCGCTAACATGAGGGAACTTCTGAGTTTCATCAGTTGTTTCCTGATGAGCAACCGTCAGAAAGGCTACAAGCATTCTGCTGTGAGATTTTAACTTTTGATGAGCTTGAACTCCGTTCTGTTGGAATTAAAAATCAAAGCTTTACAAGTCGGATTTGAAATGAGAATTACTGTGTGTAGGAGTTTTAATATTGGTTTCAGCATATTACCATTCTTACATCAGCGTGTCAGTATAACCTTATGCCTCATTCACACATTAGTTTATTCACTGAAGGTAGGTTGTGGTGGGCAATACTCTTGCTGAATGCCCCCAAATTTATTGGTGTATTTGATGTATTACTAATTTGTTTTTGATAATGCTTGCAGTTTCAGCTAAAAATAGACTATATAGTTTCAACTAAAAATAGACGGTAAGGATTTTTGCAGATGTTTGATGTACTGATATTTTTATTTAAAAAAAAAAAAATAAATAAATAAAATATATATATATATATATATATATATATTACAAAAAACTGTAAAATTAAAGCATCTTTTAGAGCTTAAATTTTTCATAACTCTTGAAAAATAAATTGCTTTTTTTTTTTTAATGCGTCTTAGCTATAGCTTGTAAAGTTTAGATCAAAACAGACTTGTGTTTTTATTACATTATTTGCTTCTTTATTTAATCAGAATCAGATACAGAAGTATCTTAATGTTGTTTGT
>SCHK01417132.1:0-13044 GCA_004124795.1 Poropuntius huangchuchieni | reverse complement strand
AAATAATTGTAATATGTCATAATATTACATAATATTCATAATGTTTATTTTTTTGTTAAATAAATGCATCCTTGGTGAACTTAAGAGACTAACAAAACTCAAAAAAACTTTATTAAAATGTTTTTTTAACTATTATAATTATCTAACAATAGAAGGAATACAAAATAATCCAAATAAAATAATGAAAGGTTAACTTCACATTGGATTCTTTTTTTTTTTTTTGCAGTGACAGGACATGTTTGATTGGCTGTGATTATGTGATTCTGATTGGATGATTCTGATCGGCTGTGATTATGTGGCGATTATGCGCCTGGTTAGGACACAGTGTTTTTTTATTTTCATTTTTATGTCTTCTGATGGGCACATGCTTAAGGAATATCAAATATATCCTATTCTGCCCTCACGTCATGCCACAGAACTTGCATTTGAAGTAGTTTTTACTTTGAGATGTTTCTATTTTATTGTTTTACTTTGCTAGGTATATTGTGTTCTCGTAGAGAGTGTTGCAATAATTTTTGTGATGTTTATTAATTTCTTTATGTTATATGTCAAGCATTCATTTGTTTGATTTCTGGTGGTCGATATGTAACTGTGATGTTTAGTATTCATATGTGGACCCTCGTCTGGTAGGAAGCACAGACTTTGTCCATATGCTCGGCCAAGATCTGACACCAGTTATGTTGTACCCAAGCTTTCGGTTTGCTAGCTTGTCAGATTGATTCATAAAGCTGTGTGTTATGACTTAGGATGCCAATAGATTTTTTTTGTTGTTGTTGTTGTCAAATATTTGTTTAAGCTTATGTTGGATGCTCATTGAAGCACACAGTTGAGAAAGGCTCCTTCGACATTAGTCGCATAAAACATTCCATTCCGGAAGGAGCCGTTTCTGACGGCACTGATCTGTAGTCTCCAGTCTCTCTCACCTCACAGGGACCGGCCTGAACGACCAAATCTGGACTCCGCTGGCATTTAAGGACTTTTTGTTCTTCCCACCAAAGAATTTCAGCATGTCATTAATGCACAGACGTGTCCCTTGCTGTAATGGAGAAGACAGAGTGAGTTTCACTGACATTTGGAAAATGAAAAACATAAAAAAAATACAGGTTAGGTCAGGTCGGTGTCAGAAAAGAACCTGTAGATGGCAAAATAGAGATGACAAAAATAATGCACTCTCATGAACTTAGTGCAGTTGCTGTTAGCACAGTATAATCCATTGTTTTTGTACCTTTCTCATACCTTTTGTCAGTGTTAGTGTGGACAAATCTCCCATTTTAAATCTAAGAGGATTTGTGTAAGATTAAGGCCCTTATGTTTTTTTTGTTTTGTTTTGTTTTTTTTTAGAAATGTCAATCCCACATTAATGCTTTATTTCAGTTATTAAAGCTGCTGTGTGTAATTCTTATAAGAGTATAAACACTGAACATCGCTTTGCTTTCACACAGCAGCATTAGATCCACCAATGGTGTGTGATGTGGGCGTGGCTGTTAGTCCAACCAATGGAAATTGGGGGTGTGTTTAGTTTTTTCATTGCTTTTTGGTACCATTTGTGACGCATGAATTAGACATTGCAGCTTTAAATTTCAGCTTTTTTATTATTTTGGTTTTAACTACATATGTAAGAATCGCATAGATAAACTAGTGTTTCATATAATGGCCTGTGAATTGAATCCAGTGTCGTTACCGTTTATGAATTGGTCACTAGTATAAAAGGATCTGATCAACACATCATGATTATGTTGGATTACTCTGGCTAGTAATCACTGAAATTGATCTAGCAATCAATTTCACTTGATCTAGCATTGTTTTTACCCAAATTCTAATTAATTTTAATCCAAATTACACAGTTTAAATCATAGAAAGCTGTATTGACTCTTGAACAAGTCACAGTTTGTCTGAGCTGTATACATTAATGAAGAAAGAAGCATTAATGCAATTTACGATTTTATGTCAAAATTCTGCCTTCTCTTTTATTAACTGCGCATGAAGCTTTAAGGAACCATGAATATGTGTTGTATTGGTGTTTTTGGGGGTTTTGTTACACATTTAGCTTCATGAATATACAACCTACAATCAAAATCCAACTTGCGACGTTACCGAAAGCGATGGACTGAAAAACATTCCTAAACGCTCATTGCCAGTCAAACCCTGGATGGCACCCAAATCAACACTCGTAAAGCACATGATCGTGAATTAACTCCAAGCTTGAAGAAATCACAATGGATTATTGTTATTTTTTTGTCATTGAAGTGGCCACAGTACTTCCACAATTGTAAAGCTCCTTTTGTTCTGCTTGTTTTCATCTGATTGTTCTCTCACGTGTGGGCTGAAACGGAAGCATTAGGGGTTAATGCACCATTGAACTTGTGTATGAATGTGCTAAGAGGCCAAATATGACAATACGGCCAATCTTCATATGTTGTTTTGGAACCAAAAAAAGCAAAACAATAATGGTTACACCCAAGAACACTCATCGGTCAACTTTTTGTTGTTGTTTGATCTACAGCATAGTCTCTGTCAGGAGTGACATTACTACGAGCGTGTAAAGCGTAACATATTCAGACGTAGCTACGAATCACCAGTGAACGCAAGTGAACGTATTTGTGCAGAAACGTCACTCACCACACGAGTCGCCACAGTAAACCCGTTATGTAGCTGTGATGCACTGTAGCCGTTTGTGCAGCCATCGAAGACGTGAACAATTTTCTACTTGCACAGCAGCGAACATTCACAGTCAAATGTAAAAACTAAATATTTTTCTACGATGTTTCAAGACCTAAGAAAGCATCCGACCCCCGACCCCTGATTTTTGTCGATTGCTGTATGGTTTTCTCAGTAGTGTGTATCACATTAGTTGTTGTCAAAGCTATTGTGTGCTGCAGTATTTCCAGGTATACTTCTTTGTTTATTGTCCTTTTTTATTCTAATTATTATAATTTTGCTTTGTTTATTGGGGATTTGAAGAAGTGTGATGTCTCATTATTTCAATCTGTTAACGTAGCATTATATGTACCCTGTACCTTAGGCTAATATTATTAAGTATGCTATGAGAATGGATATTTTACTGGCTTTATAGAATGTTAAAATGAATATAATAATGACAATAATAAGAATGATTTAACTCCTAAAAATTGAGTACTTGCTTCTAAGCGCTTGTGTTACCATTACAAATGTTGTGTGCTTCTCTTAATAATTTTCGTTGTAGAAAAAAAAACCTGAGTGAATTTTATTAGGCTTCAACAACTAATGATAGCAGTGTAAATTCATGGAGGATTTTTAACAAACCTGGGGGTTATAGAAGAATATAGTTATTTTAATCGTTCTATTTACTAACTGTAGGGTGTGAAGGGGCTCGCGTCGTGGTGAACTATGTTATAGCTTGTTATTCACTGTTACTTTTGATCATTTTTCGGTCTCCAAGGTGAATCGAGTTATTAAAGGAAATTTGTATGCTCACATATGCATATTGTATATGTGTAGAAATGTAATCACACTTTGTCTTGGATTTACATTAAACTGTTAAGTCACGGCATCAGTCTTGTATTTTCATGCTGTCATTGTGAGTTTCTTTCCTTCTTTTTTTTTTTTTTTTTTTTTTACAAAAAATGTATACATTTAAAAAAAAAAAATTAATTCCTTTTTATATAAGAATAGTAGTGTGAAGATTGGGGCTAGCTGTTACAATAAGGGACTATATTTTAGTAATTAGAAGATTTTGAGTTAAAAAATATCTAAATTTTCAAATGTGTATTTTCTCTAGCAGTGGTTTCATTTTATCATTTTGCATGTGATCTCATAATATTCACAATATGTTCAGGTAATATTTTCTGGAATATTCAAGCAGTATATAATATGTAATATATATATATATATATATATACAAACACACACACACACACACACACACACACAATCCGAGGAGCTGAGTCCTTCTGAGTCCATCTTCAAGAACTGGCTAAAAACATATCTTCCATCTTTATTTGACCCTCTTTATTTAACTCTAGCACTCTCTATTCTAATTTTAATCTTACTCTTAAAAAAAAAAAATTAGCCCCTTTTAGACTTGCACTTTATTCATTTACTGCTTGTTTTCTTTAAAAAAAAAACTAACACTAGCTTCTCTATTCTTTTTGTATTCCATCTATTTGTTTTCTTGCTATTTAATTAACTAAAAGCAAAAAAAGACCTATAACACTAGCTTGCTCTATTCTTGCTCTATTCTATCTGTTTTCTTTTTTATTTATTATATAATATATATAAAAAACTTGCTACGTAGTGCAACCTATCTTTTTTTTTTTTTTTTTTACACAAAACATAACCTTTCATTGAAGTAAAACAATTGAAAATGGGGAGAAATATGATTAAATAAATTCGGTTCTCCAATACATGTTGGCCTCAATTATTGCATGGCATCATGGATTCTATCAAATACCAACAGATAAAAAAATTTAAAACCGACTGCCTCTGTAAGAACTCTTATAATGGGCAGTGGTTGGATCTTCCATCAGGACAATAATCAAAATCAACACAAAAATGTGTCACTGAGCACAAAATGAAGCTTTTGCCATGGCCGTACCAGTCCTATGACCTGAATCCTGTAAAAAATGAGTGAGGTGAACTGAAGAGAATAAGCACCAACATGGAGCTGGGAATCTGAAGGATCTGGAGAGATTCTGGATAAACAAATGGTCTCTGATCTCTTATCAGGTGTTCTCCAAACTCTTTAGGCTTTATAGGAGAAAACTCAGAACTGTTATCTTGGGCAAAGGATGCTTGGGTGCCAATAATTGTGGCCAACATGAACTAGAGAAAGCATTTATTTTACAATGAGATCCCCCCCCCCCACTTTCAATTGCTTTACTTCAATGATAGGTTGGAATTTTGTGAATTTTTTAAATGAAAGATCAAAAGGATAAACAATGCAGACTTATTTTCACAGCCGCCTTTGCTCATATTTACCAAGGGTGCCAATATTTAGTGGAGGGTACTGTATGTATGTATGTGTGTGTGTGTGTGTGTGTGTATATATATATATACACACATATATAATTTGTGTACAAAAAATTGGGTTGCACTTTATTTTACAGTTCGTGCACTTTCAGTGTACTTATGTACTAGATAATATAAGGTAACTACATGGGTAAGGGTTAGTACCTAGTCATTAACTAGATATTGCAAGTACATAGTTTGTACATGCGGAACAGGACTGTAAAATAAAAACTGTGAGTGCTACCAAAGTTGCCCTCATGGCCACTAGAGTGTGCTGTAAGATAACCAAACTCAAATGCATTCGCGTACAGAATCGTTTAAAAATAATAAGAATCTCCTCCGTTTTAAAAAAATAAAAACATGTAAAACCTCCCTAAACAATGTTTTACCTGGTTTAGGTGAAAATTATGCAGCCACGCAAGATCCGGTAACAAAACGCGTTGCCGTGAAACCACAGACGCCGGCGGAGGTGTCAACCTAACCCGGATTACTGAAGGACGGCGCGGGGAGCCAATGACCGTAGAGCCCATGCAAGAGACTCGAAGTCCTGCTGTCAGGGGAGGATTTAGTGCAATCCCGAACACAGAGTGGTTGCATCTGAGAAAGTGAGTGATGCTCAGACAGGATCCAGACACTTATGGAAAAAAATCACCCGATGTGTCATGCAGTTATGCAAAACAAAAGCTTTAATCCTGATATGAAACTGGATATTGACGCTATCGACTTCGGTCCGTTTTAACTGTCTGCTTTTAAGGTAAGGAGTTGCTTTTATAGGCTATGCATGTGTTAAAAGTCTTTCTTTGCTTTCAAATAAACGAATATAAATCCGATTCAGACGTAAGATTAACTTTCTAGACGTATATTTTGCAATTACAAGTTAACTCGAGTTAAATGCATCATCGATCAATCAAGTATATGGACGGTGACTGATTGCGATCGTTTCTGTAAAAAAGACTCCGTTATGTGCCATACAGCAACACATCTGAAAGAGTATGTTCTCTTTGTTCCAACAGCTAGTCAAACTAGCTGTAATAATGGCGAGAAATCCTAAGATTACAAACTATTTCTCTCATAACCATCACGAAACAGTTACTGGAAATCCCGACTACAAGCCTAATCCGCGTGCAACACGCGCGTTTACCGGGGCTTTAACGCACACGGATGAGTTCACAAACCTTCACGTTGATTCTAAGGCATGCAGTATGTCAACGTTCAAGTTTTGTCTTTTGAAAGCAGCACATTATGCAAACACTGTTTGGCTCTTGCTATGTGAGATTCGGTTCGTGTGTTATTGCACGGCAGAGATGTCCGAATCCTGAACGAATCGCTCTTGTGAACTGAATCTTTTTAATGAATCTCTTGAATCGGCCTAAAATGATTCGTTCGCGAATCTGCCTGAATCGGTCCTGGCGGTTCTCGAGAGTGCAATTCACCGACTCATTGGAATAGAGAATCATCTTTTTCGTATATGTACGAAGTAATATTAAACATTTGGAGATAATTGAGGATTTGATAAATGTGACATAAAGTTACTTTAATTGTCGTATAGCAGAAATGATCCAAATAAAGCGTGTTGGAAATATGTTTACGACTTGTATGTGATTGTATGTGTGACAGACACATACAGACCAGAATGGGCCATGTCTGCTACAAACAACAAGGACTTTACAATTAACACGCACTTAAGCTTTTTCGTAAAAATCTAATAAATAGCCGTAAATACCTAAATATGGCTTTACTGGGACGTTTAGAGCGTTTAATATGTCACTACTGGATGGCAGGGACCGACACGGGATGACGTAACGCCGTCGTTCTGTGAGTCGGTTCTTTGAAACAAATTATTCAAAAGAACCGATTCGTGGAAACGAGTCAGACAAGTTAAGGAACAAAGGAGCCGTGGGTCCGCGCTCTGCACTAGCACTTGTAGTGTCACTTAGTCAGCATGGCTATTCACTTTAGTGGTTAAAATCTCCAGTTTTGATTTACATTTCGGTTTCTAGGCATGTGCAAGATGTCATTTGTTCGGTTCATGATTAAATCGTTAGATTTGGTTACGGGAGTATTCACGAAGTCGTGCTGAAAATAGGACTGAAAATGTGACCTATATAAGAGTGGTATTGTTTTCATCTACTGCAGTTCACGGCGACTAGTTAAACGCGCGGATAATCTCTCCTCGGATCACCTTGGACGAAACATGAGTTTCACTAAATGGAGGGTCTAATGATGGAGGGACGTAGTCGGGTCACCGCGTGCGTGCTGCTGATGTTCGTCTCCATGGTGATCGCTGATTCACCTGCTGCAGGTAAGTGATGTCATGGTATGTTCATTTGGCATGAGTGATCAGTTTGCAGTAACTGGATGAGTTTATTGGCAAGATGACAGGAATTACGCCTTTTGTGGAAGACGTTTAAAGCTGCTGTAACGCAATGCAAAGTTCTGAGGACAGTGTAAAAACATTTTGGTAAAATTTACATGCGTGTCGAATTCTAACATGATGACAAATGACTTTTCTAAATTCATGTCAGTGACTTTATGGGAACAAACCTTTTTTTTGGCTATGAAATTGCTTTAGGCCTTTGCTTACAAAATCCAAGTAAATAGTTACGGCCCAAGTTGAATTTGCAACTGTAAGAGACTCATCTTTCAGAATTTAAAGCTCTGAGGTGCATGATAAAACTTTTTTTTTTTTAAACCAAGGTTGAAGACATCTTTGAAACTCTCATTTCTTAGCCTAGTCTCTCCTAAGGTTTTTGGAAATTATCTTTAAAATGTCCACTTTAGTTGAAAAGCAGGCCAGATCCTCTACAGTTTGTCAACATGATGATGAATGACTTTTAAGGCAAATTTTCTTGCTTGGGTGGAACTTGCATTGTTTTAAATTTACCCTAATCCATGATACTGACTCAAGCTTGTTGTCTTGAAACCCAGATAGTCCCTTACATTTAGAGACAACTGAGGAGATCATTTTAAATAATAATTTATGGTAGATTACAAATTGAGCACACTGACTGGTCTTGCCTGTATGTTGAGGACTTTTGGATCAAAGAGCTCTATGAAGTCAAAATAAGAACAAAAAACTAGGCTAATGGGAAAAAAAAGATTATGCAGCTAGATCTGTTCTGTTGGTTGAAAGAGCTCTTTAGATGTAATTAGATTAATTTAAACATTATAATGTTGTCCGTAGTGCAAACTCATATCTCATAGTAAGGTTTTTCATTCATTTTTAAATAAATTGTGTTGATCGTTCATTCAAGAAGATTCTTGTAGATCAGTTTTCAGAGTGAACTTGACTGCTGTGCTCTGTGTTTCATCCTATTACCCCTCTGTTCATGCTGAAAATCAATATATTAGGAACATATAATTGAGTGAAGTGTGCAGTGTTGACAGTCCATTTATATCCATTTCAGCATATTGCAAGCTGTATAAAAGAAACGATGGGGAATAGTGTTTATTTTCTGTAATACACTTCTTTGATTCTTAAAGGGATAGTTCACCATAAAATAAAATTCTGTGTAATTTATTCACCCTCGTGTCAACCCATACCTGTATGACTTTATTTTGAGGAGCACGAAAGAAGATATTTTGATGAGCTTTGAAAACAAATCAGCTGGAACAATTGGAACAACTTCCATGGCATAGACATTTCTTAAAATACCTTATTTTAGTACCACAGAAGATAAAGTAATTCAGTTTTGGAACAGCATGAGGTGAGTAAATTCATTTTTGGATGAACTATCTCTTTAAGACAGGACCATATCTCATATTCAAATCCATCAAAACATGTCATGGAATCCTGCTGGGTCAGTCTGTTGTGACAATTTATTCAGTCTTGATCTGTCACATTCAGAACCTGAAAGGATCTTGTCAGTTCTGTGGCTTCTCTGAAACTGAGACAGAATCCTTCTTCTTGTGATCTGAGAAAGTCTGACGTAAGAAACCCTTGAAGGCTAGGGAACGATGGAGAGCATGAGAACGGGGTTAAGTTGGGCTAGCACCTTCATTTAAAATATATAAGCAGAAAATGTTATTTTTGTCCAGAAACTCTTTTTTTTCATGGGAGCTGTCTAGGTTCAATGAGTCAATACAAAAGTTATAATTATGCATGTAGTCAATCACTGTATATTTGCCAGTTTTGAGGGAAAGGTGTCATATATCAGGCACATTTATATGATGCAGTATAATTACTACAGCAGCTTATCGGCTCAAATGCTTCCATCATCTGCTAGTTCACAGCTGTTTTAGTCTCCATGCATTTTGAAATTGCTCTGCAATTTTATACTTCATCTTGGCACTGTGATGTAGGTCAGACAATTTTTTTTCCCACTACATAATGATGGGAGAGGCTAGTCATAATTAACATCAAAGATCTGTGAAGAGCTGACTGTGTGCATCTCGTGTTCTGAGCACATGTTGCTGGTTTTGAGCTGAAGCGGTGGTGGGCCGAGCCATCAAACTCTGCCCAACAATTTAGAGAGTAGGTCAACAAGGCGTACTGAGGACAGCGAGTATGTGTGTATACAAGCTATAATTTCTTTTTATTGTGGTTAAATTCCCAGCCCTCTCAAAGGGTGATATAGAGACAGTTTTCACATCCTCGACTGTTGCTTTGACTAGCATCTAAATTATGTGGATGTACAGAATTTAACCTTGAAAGCTGGGGGTTTCAGTACTGAATATGTAGCGTTTTTGTATCTTTGTTGTTCTATGAAAAAGGTGGAATCCAGTCATAAAAAAATGGAACTTGCAAGTCACAAAATTCAGTTGATTAGCCATTGTGTTTGATTTTAATTTTAATGTAATTAAACGATTAAAATGGAATCCAGAAAATGAAAATGGAAACCAGAGGGAAAAATAAAAAGCAGAATTTCTGAGAAAAAAAAAAGAAACAGATTCCATAGGGTCCTAAAAAAAATCATTTTTGTGGAACTTTTAGTATATTGTTGTTACATTATATAAGATTCATGATTTCAGTTATTTAGACATGCTTTTTGATAACTAAAATTATGTAACCATTAAAATGGAACCCAGATCAATTAAAACAGGATAAAACAGAATCCAGAAAAATTAAAGGGCAAAAAGCAGAATATGGGGAAAAATTTAAACTTATTTCATAGGTTCTGTATTCTGCAGAATTTCTGGTACAGTCGAAAACACTCCGTTAAGATACTTGTGTGTTTTCAATGGTCATTGTCATGAAATTTCTAATTCGTTTTAAATGAGTGTTCTGGGTGGTTACGAGTCAAAAGAGCCTACCAAATACTCTGGTGTCTGAAAAATTGTAGGTCTGTAGCACAAAAAGAGAAGTTATACACCAAAGTTTAATTTTTATGCTTAAGGATGGGGATTTCCTCTAACTTATGAGCAATAGCATTAGTGATGATTTCCTTAGCATACTCCAATAATGTTTCTGATTCAGAGCTGATTCACTGGGCCGCGTGGATCCATGTGGCCCTGCTTTCCCCATCGCAGATAGAGATGGCAGATGTTTGCTCAAGCCCATTAAGCTGTTAAAATAAGCAGAAGCTTCAATAAGAAACAAGCATTAATTAATTAGTTATGTAATTAGTAACTCAAATGGTCCAAAGCAATGCATCCCAATTGAGTGCAACAGTGTCTGCCCAATTTTTCAGCAGTCTTGGTTGCAGAAGTATGTTTAGAAGTCCATTTTTGATTTTTAGATGTTTATTATAAATATTCAATTTCACATGATGTTTACTGGAAAATAGTTCAATAAATTCACTACTATTTGTCTGATATCAATGTTGAAAACAGTTGTGCTGCTTAATATTTTTTGTTGAAACAGTGATACATTTTAAAAACAGCATTTATTACTTTTGTAACATTTTAAACTGAAAAAAAAATGACTGACATCAAACTTTTGAACGGTATAGTACAATAATTAAATTTAGATGGCAGAGAGACTGATTTGGTTACGTTATCCGCAATGCTTCTTGAGAGTAAGCGTTCACCGTGTTTTGGTATAGTTTAGTTTCTTTAGTAACAACAACTCCTCTGATTGGTGGATGCAAGGAATTGCCTGCTTCAGGATTGTGGGTAGTGTAGTTCTTCACTGAGAGTTAAAAAAATTTTAGTTTGTTTGTTTAACAGCTTTGGAGCTCATGGCAGAGCTTAAAGCTTTATGCATGAATGAAAATCTATTTCTTTATAGAGAACGTGAAGAAGATTCTAATTCAAGATTCTGCTTCAATCTGAATGTTGTGCTCTATAGGGCAGTCTACTATAAATAAGTGCTTTTTGCATATGGTTTTGAAAGAATCCTTGTGTTTTCCTATCACCAGTGGCAACCGGTGCAAATAAGGATGTTCTTTAGGCAGAGATGAGAGCACTCGTGGACTCACGATCATGCAGGTGTAGCTCTATTCATTATTCTTGTAATTGAAAAGCTCTTTCACAGAATTCACACCGTATGTCAGAGCCTCCTGAAGAACGTTGTTGAGTTTTTGGGATTGCGTGGAGCTCAGCACAAAACTCCTGGCTAATTACAAGTGTTGCCACTTTTACAAGTGAAACCTTATCTGTGAGGGATGACAATGAGTGCATTCATTATTCATCGCCTCTGGGACTGGGAACAGATCAATACGCCGGACCCATCAAAAGCCACAGGAGCTGGATGCTGAGGCCACTGGCTGCTGGACAAGCGAACAAAGTCCCATTGAGAAACCGGGATGGTTGGATACCAGTTTCTTTGATGGTGAACCCATGTGTTGCCGAGGAGGAGTTTGTGTGTGTTTGAAGGAATACTAGTTTGGTTTGGACCATAAGGAATGCTTGTAGACCTCCTCTGTGTTCAATATACACCAATATGGATTGGGATTTTGGACCAATGAGATTTAGCACTCGGCAGCCAATGTAAGATTTTGTTGGGCATCGCTTATCATGTTCATCACTGGTTAAGACAAAAACTTTCATGAACAGAGGATATCAATTTCGCGTTATGGTTTCGTGCTTGATTTGCATCCTGTAAATAAGATTTTTGTGACTATTACTGTTTGCTTACTTGCTTTCTTTAATGTTAATTAGTTGTAGTGAAAACAATTTGTCCTCCTCGGAGTGAAAGTGTACAGTGCTGTTTCTGCACCATTGACATCTGCAAGTAATTTAGCATTTTTTAGGGGTAAAACCCCTTTAACAAGGTAGTTTTCCACAGTCCCATAGATTTTACATTCATAGTCCAGTTCTTCTCATTTTATGGCCTTTATTGACGTCAAAAAAATGTAAAAGTCCTGGTACGCACTCACGCCTTGCAAGTTTTTAGTGTATGTTTTTAGCACGCGATCTTGACAGGCTACCCGGCTTCAGCCAGCAAAATGTAAGAAGTTATGATGCTGTCATGAAGAGAAGTAATTGTCATGTTTGGTGTTTCACACATTCATTTTGTTTTCATTTTTTTGAGGAGACATCTTATGTCTTTGTTTGAAAGCACAGTTTTGTGTGAACAGCTTTTCTTCATTAGTAATTTCAACTATACAAAGCACACATCACAGCTCAGTGCTGAGCACTTCTGGGCTTTTTTTTGTAAATTCATCAGCAAGACATTAGGTCTGATTACAGCAAACTAATTTTTGGTCTAAAATTGACTGTTTTATGGGAGGAGGGGTTGCAAATATGTCTCAATTTTAGTCAGTGTGCTTAGTTTTTTCCTTTTTTTTTTTAAAGGAATGGTCTGTACGAATACATCAAAACAAATACATTAAAAATACAGTTTAACATTCAAAATAACTCAATAATAAACGGCATCCCTTGTCTAAATTAATTAATTTAAGTGGCCCTATTATGGGTTATGGTTTTTGATTATGATATTTTGGTTTTAGTAGTCCCCAACAACAGTTTGACATGCATGCAAGGTCAAAAAACACTTTCATTGTCTTATGATTTATTTTTACTTTACTTGTTCAGGGACTCCCAAACGATTCGCTCAATGATTCATTTTTCCAAATCCCTCCTTTGCCTGACGCTAATCTACGGTGATTGGTCGATCAAACAGCTATTTTTATCGCTCCAAAAGCGGCACCTAGTGGCAAGGAATGAATTTGCATT
>SCHK01417128.1:0-10527 GCA_004124795.1 Poropuntius huangchuchieni | reverse complement strand
GGCCGCCGAGTGACATGACTTGTCTTAAAGAGACTTTGTTTTAGCACAGTAAAAGGGGTGTGTTTAGGCTTATTGTGAGATGCAGGTGAATCACTGTACAACAGTGGCAACAGCAATATGAAAAAGACACGCTGGTGTTTAAACAGTAATCACATTTATTAAGTCTAATAATGACAATAAACACTTCTTCAGTCGAGTAATATAGTTCATTAGCTCAACTGTAGACGATTTATGGTTGCCAAGCAACTTGGCACATTAATATAGAATTCATCTGATGTGCGGTCGCAGGTTTTGTCCTCTGCTCTGCGTGCTTATTTATCCCTGTCTTTATCTCTCTTTCTCTCGGCAGCGCACCTGTACAAGTGTTACGCCATGCGGGACAGCTGTGGGATGTGTTTGAAAGCGGATCCTCGGTTCGACTGCGGCTGGTGCGTGCAGGAGAAGAAGTGTTCGCTGAGACAGGAGTGTGCTCCTCCAGAGAGCATCTGGATGCACCCCAGCGCAGGAAACAGTCGCTGCTCGCACCCCAAAATCAACAAGGTAGCACCCGCTCCCATTCTGTCACACCCCATTTAACACATTCAGTATTTACAAGGCTGTCAAACACACTTTTTTTATTGTGTGAGCATTTAACAGGTGTTGTTTTTGCAGAGCGGTGTTGAAGGTTCTTCAGTGGTGCTTTGCATCAGCAAAGAACATTTTTTGACCGTATAAGGTTTTTAAGTAGCGTTATGTTTCCTTTGAAGATTATTTTTACATTTGTGTACCTAAAATGTGTATGTTATATACAATGTTTTGCATCTGTTAGAGGAAACAGTAGTCCTCCAGGGTTCTTTGAAGCACCATTGTGGTTTTGTTAAAAAAAAAAAAAACTATGGATTTAAAAAAAAAAAATAAAACGAAATATAAATTCAATGAAAATTAAGCTCAGTCAACTACATTTGTGGCATAATGTTGATCAACACAAAAATCAAGGCTATGGTGAGGCACTTAGAATGGAAATGAATGGGATCAATTTTCGGAGCATGTAAAATCAGAAATGCGAAGTATCTATAAAAAAAATTAAGCATTTACACTACAGTTCACAATTTGGATAGATATTTAAAATGTTTTTTTTTTTCTCACCGAGGCTGCTTTTATTTGATCAGATATATAGTACAGTAATATTGTGAAATACTATCGCAATTTTTAACATCTTTATTCTAGTCTTCAGTGTCAAATGATCCTTCAGAAATCGTTCTATTATGCTGATTTGAAACATTTCATATTATTATCAACGTTGAAAACAGTTTTGCTGCTTAATATTTTAGTGAAAACTGTGATACATTCTTTTCAGGATGGTTTTCTGACTAGAAATTTCAAACAGCATTTGTTTGAAATAGAAACCTTTTGTAGCATAATAGGCTAAATGTCTTTAGTGTCACTTTTGATAATTTCAATACATCCTTCCTTAATAAAAGTCTTTTCTTTCCGAAAAGAAAAAAAGAAAAAAACTTACTGACCCCAACTTTTGATCAGCAGTGTAACTTCACACAGAAAGATATAGTTTTTTTTTTTTAAATTACGTTTTTAAACATGATTTGCCCCCATTTTCTTCTATTATAAGTGCCTCATTGAAAGCCATTGTAAGTTTTGTGTCATATTTACTAAACACCACTGTTTGTCACATATAAATGTAGTAGGTTTATTCTGTGTTGTTTCCCTCTTGACGTCTCATCATAAAAGTCCATTCATAGAAGCCATACGTTTACTTCCTGTATGCTAACGACAGTGCACTGTTTCTCAGTTTCTGTAACACAGACGCTCTTCATCTAAGAAAAGAAACAATAGACCTCCATTTTAGGTTTTCTGCAGCGGCTGTGCCAAACAAATCTCTCGCTGTGCTTTTATTGCCGTGCAGTGGTGTATTGATGCTAATATACTGCGGTGTGCCAGTGCTGGCAGCTGGCAGTCTGAGAGACAGCGGTGTCTCTCAGTAAGATTAGCCCCTGATACTGGGTAATTGCCAGTGGCACAGTTGCTAATCCGTTAGCTCATGCCTGTCTCTCTGCTTACTTATCGCTCTATAACCAGAGCTGAAAGCTTGAATGAAGGAAGAGGTAGAGACAAAGAAAGGGAATGGTGTATGCTTGTTTTCAGCTCACATTGAATCAGCTGATCGGTTTGAACCATCAAGCCTTCTGAAGTCATACCATAGCTTTATGTGAAGAACAAAGTAAATTTTAGTAGTCTTCCACAGATTTTCCTCTCCAAAGTTGCTCTCAAATCAGATATTTGTTGTCTTTAGACACATGACATTAAGCATTGTAAATTCTATCTCTCTCGTGACCAAACATCATTGAAAACGGCACCACATTGATGAAAAGAAGTTGTGAAAGACGGAAATACAATGCATTTAATGTGTTCAAACCAACCAAACTCTGTAAAACAGTAACACAGTCTGTACTTCCTTCACAGACTCATTTTTGGGCATTTGTGGTTCAGCTCTGATGTTATTAGAGGGAATACAGAAGGGTAGTGAACAAGGTCCAAAATTAACACTCGCCAAATGTGAGTAAAATTGTCTTTGTGGAGTAAATAAAAGGGAGTTAGTAGCCAGTTGGCCCAGTATTATACACTGTGGCAATTAATGGTTTAATTCAAATTTTGAGAACGATAATTTGATATTTAGCAATGCAAATCAAACCATCCATTAAATAGTCAGTGCGGATATTTACTATCATTTACCTAGCATACTTAGGGTTTTATTCCTTCTGAACTTTTAGTTTTTGTCAAGATATCAGTGTTAGTATTATTTAAATACTATTATAGTTTTATTTAGTTACATCTTTAGTAAGAATATACTTTTATTTATTTTTTTTGTGCTTTTGACATTTTTTTTATTTTAGTTTTAGTTATCCATTTAGTTATTTTAGTACATTACCTTCAGTGTTTAAATGTTGTCTTGTTTAACTGAAATTACTTTTAGCTGACGCTTTTCATCACATTTCAGCTTTTTTGCAATTAAAAATGAACTTTATTAAATTAATTTTAGATATCAGTACAAATCATTTATTGGCCCAGAGCATTACGTTTATATGTAATATCCCAACTCAAATAATATTATGCTATCCCTATATATATTCGTGCAGTCTGTCCTTTCCTACCACGCTCATTCTCTTGCTTCTCCTCCATTCACGTCAGAGTCGTGTGACTTAGTATATTAGCCTGTGGATAAGCTTCTAATTTCATTTGGAATAGAGTATTTAAACTGGGATTTTCTGTCTCTGTCTCCTCAGAGAGACCCCTGGGTATGAGTAGTAATTGAATTTGCTTTATGTCTGTCTTATTGTCTGCTGTTTTGCGTCTCAGTTGAAGCTGTCTGCTGACGTCAAAGTTTTACTCTTTTAATCTAAGGGCCATGGAAGTTCATAATATCTGGAGAGAGCTAGCCGTTAGCTTTCCCATTCATCTCAATGGCAGTTACCATAAGTTTTGCAACATACTGAGTAGAGAAACCCTGACAACCTTCTTAAGCTGCTCGCTAGCTCTTGTTTTTCCCAAAATGTACCTCTTCGGCATCAGTATCGCATTACCTTGCTCAGAGTGTAGATTTTCTCCATTTCTAATTACAGCAGATGAAAACGCACCTAACCAGGGGCAACAGCAAGGTTTCTTACAGTAAACAACCTTTTCTTTATCTGGGATTTTCTCTCTCTGTCACACACACACACCCTTATCACACCTCTGTCAACAGTAAGCAGCTCTGATAAGCTTTGACACTGAAATATGTAAAATATACATGTTGTTCTGCCTTGTTTTTCATGCAGCGAGATGAAGTCAGACGGGCAAAGGGAGGCGGTAGGCCTCTGATTGGTTGATTTGGTTTGCGTTCTCCTCCATGTAGGTAGCAAATGAAAATAGTCTTAAGCCTCGCGTTCCTTTTAGGGAGACGGACTTCTGCTGCCGCCCATCCAAGTCTGGCCATGATTGGACGCCACCAAGCTACATGTAAAACAACCCCTCTGAAACCAATTACAGGCCGCTTTCCCCCCCTTTGTTTCGTTATGCTGTATTCTTTATTGGCATCACTCTGTACAAAAAGCCAATTTTTGACTCTATGGTCTATACGAGGCTCTAAGATTGGCTTAGGGGGAGAGGGATTTGAGAACATATGCTACAAACTAGAATTATTGGATGGGAAAATAGGGAAAAAAGGAAGCAAATTAGGGCCCCGGAAAGCTACATAACTAAAGCGACAGATATGGCAGAACTTTGATGCGTTTTTCCATTCTTCAGCAGTTTGGTGGAGGCTCTAAAAATAGGAGGTTTTCTGGGTGAAATCCCAAGTGAAGCTGTTGTACCCGTAAGCAAAGACACTTAACCTCAATTACATCAGGAAGCATGCAGCCGTAGACGTACGGAAAAGGGGGTGCCAGACAGAGCTGTGTTGCGTGTCTGGCTGAACCGTGCAAGATGATGTTTCAACCATTGGAATTTGATTGCAATTTGTCGCCAACTGTTTTTTGTTTTTTTTGAAAGATTTTACCCATGCTGCATTTCTGTGTTTGCCAAAAGATGAAAGACACCTTGCTGATGAAGATCAGGGAAAGACTGACTAACAGACAGACTGCAGACAAACGCAACATCAGGAAAGCGTTACGCCTCACGCACCATGCAGGTGGCTTGTGGGCGGATGGGATCTGGAAGACAGGGGTCTTCAGACGCCCCAATCTGCCCCTATTCTTTTCACCCGCCATCTTTTCTGAGTCCTCCCACTCTCCCTCTATTGTCATCCTCCCACCTATTGGCGGAGGGCTGGGGGAACGCGACACACAAACAGTAATAATCTCGCCACTGGAAATCAGCAGGAGGCTTCATGCATTCTGGTGCACTTTAATCTCAGTAATTGCATATATTTTTTGAAATGTATCGTTACCCAGAGCTGATAATGAAGGGAGATTTACTTAACTGTGTATAATTTAACAAGGTCCTGGGGGAGAACGTGTGTGTATATTAGTGTTCTCCCACTTGTGTTGAGAGATATTATTTTTATCTATCATTTCGCTCTAAGGCTGATTTAATTAGAAACGTATAAATTGTTTTTTTGAACATAATAAAAGACATCTAATGTAGGTTAATTTTACTGTAATCCCGAGCGACAGGCTTCAGTCCAAGTTCTGTGATTTTCAGGTCAAGACAACTGTATTACAGTACGTGCTGTATCAAAACAGCTTGGATTTAATTTTGCTTCTCAGGCTGACATTGCAGTGTGGACTGAGGCATTATAACTGTACTGACCAGTTCCTGGGGTTACTGAAGTTTTGCAATGCCAGATTTGCATTAAGTCGGCTCTACATTGCTGCTTATTTTGAGCAATATGTGAAGCAACCAGCCTGTGCTGTTTATGGAACTTGGCAAGTCCAGTAAATTGTTCTTTCTCAAAAGTGCTCAATGTATCAATACTCCCAGCCTTGTTCCAGGCATAAGGAAGTTGCGTGTAGTCAGTCAAGCCAATCTGAGTTGGCCAGCTCTTGCCAGTTATGTACAGTATGCAACAGGTTTGTTGCATCAGAACTGAATTGAAAATGCCTCTCACATTCCAACTTAAAAATTCAAGAATGTGGAATTTAAATTACTTGAATTTCAAAGAAATACATATACCATTTACCTTTTTATGGTAAATGTTGGTTTCCAAACCTGGAAAGGTAAGAAAGGTAAAAAAATAAACAAGTCGGATGGTTGCATGAATGAATGGGTGGTTGATACCACTAATAATACATAAATACCTGAATAAATAATTATTTTGTTTTATTTGGTTTGCTGTTTTATGGTGAGTTAAATCATCTGCTCTCTTTTATTTTATTTTATTTTTTATGCACCAAAATTAAAAACATGCGACTTCCTTGAAAACTGTGGTGAATTTCTTTGAAATTCATTTTCCTGTCATTCCAGATCAAGTTCTACTTTGACTTCCTGTGTTGTGTGACCAGTTTAATTTAGATTCCAGTTGAAAGGGAATTATTTTTCAGTTATCATTGTGGCTGAGGCACTAACAAATATTTTCATTTAACACACAAACATTCTCATTTCACACTTGTTGAATATATGGTTTGCTATGCTACATCATTTTCACAAAAGGGGTCCACCAAGGCTCTATTCTAGGCCCCCAGCCATTGTTGCAGTGATGCAGCCGAGGCCTGGCTCCAGATTTCTGTGGAGACCTTGTGGTCGGGAGATCAGGCGTACAGAGTACCTGTAATTACCTCATGATGGCTGTTACGGGGCGCCGTCCTGCTGTTACCACTGCACATCATTCACCATATTTGTTTTGTCATGCCACACCTGTCCTCGTTACGGAGAATAATCCGGCTAAATAAATCACATTATCCTACTGCCTTGCGCCATGCGGCTCTGAAGCGTGGATCCGGGAGCATGGGTAATAAGTTTCAATTAGAGGATGGATGGAGGGGGGGGGTGGAGGGAGGTATCTCACCAAGCCCAGCATCAGGGGCTTCTGCTCCCCTGCGCCAAGGGGTGATTTGTCTCCATTAAAATGCAAGGCATCTGAGTTTGTGTTGTAACTGCAAGACTAAAAGGAACTACAGGGTTCAATGCCAAGACCTGTCCACTGACCAGAGGTCCATTATATGTTCTACAGATATCAGAATAAATTTTTAAAAAATGCCCCGACTATTTATTTATTTATTTTTTTATATATTTCCTGGTCTTGTTGTTGGCTCTTCTTCCCATCATGGCACAAAGTATGCCAGAAAGAAAATCTGGTTTGTTGTAAAATGGTCAGTTAAATCTCCTCCTCCATCTCCAGTCAAACTAATGTCTCTATTTTCCTCATTGTGCAGCTGTTTCCTGAGACCGGACCACGGCAAGGCGGAACCAGACTCACCATCACCGGAGAGAACCTGGGTCTGCAATTTAGAGACATTATGACAGGCGTTCGGCTGGGAAAAGTACCCTGTGTTCCTATCGAAGAGGAATATGTTAGTGCGGAAAGGTGGGTAAAACAGTTTTTTGGTTTCAGTTTGTCTGTCCTGTTTAATATTCTGAATCTGCTTTGAAAGAAAAAAGTGACTTGACTTGATTACCGCCATGTTTAGTTTTTGGCAGAAATGAAAACGAAGCTTTGAGGAATAGAAATACAGTGCGTTCAGTGGATTCTACTGTTGTTTAACAACATGCCAGTTGTTCAGAAGATCTATAGGACTATAACACTCAGTCCACAGAGTGCATTTTTAATGCATTGTTAGTTCTGGTTACTGATTTTTCTTTCAGCAAAAGTGTCTACTAGTTCCATTTAACACCTTTTACCACATCTAAATCAAGAACACTTGCAGTGCAGAAATCAGTGTAGAAAATGCAGAAAAAAGTCTGTAGATTCCATCTGGGCCGACTAATAAATCAGACACAGATTAATTATAGTAATAATATTTACTTGTGCTGTATAATATAAATCCATCCATTCACCTTTGTCCCCTTGAGGCCTTTGGTAACTTAGCGGTGCTGTTAATCACAAACCCTAAAGAGAATTCCGATGTTTTTCTTTTCTTCAGGATTGTGTGTCTGCTGAATGACGCCACAGGATACCGCGTGCAGGAGGCCCAGGTGGAGGTGTGCGTAAGAGACTGCCTGGCTGACTACAGAGCCCTCTCACCCAGGGCTTTCACCTTTGTGGTGAGTGTTTAAGAGTCTGGAGACACTTAATCCTACAGATACATTCAGATGTGCCTGTCTTTTGGATAATTTAAATGCAAATTGGATGCATATAGTTCCAAACTTGTGTGTAAATGCACTACCTTTATTTCTAACTTTCTGTTCATCAGCTTTGCCATTACAGAAATAAATTACATTTTAAAATATGTGACCTGTGCTGGCAAAACAAGTCACAGTGAGCAAACTTTCAAAAATTTGTTATTTCTGTTTTTAAAATGATGTACTTTTTGTTGGAATCAGATGAAAAATGCCCTTTTGAAACGATGTGCTTCTTCAATATGTAATTTTTTTCCTTAGACGCCGTACTTTACACGTGTTCAGCCTGCTCAGGGACCTCTTTCAGGGGGAACCAGAATCACTATTGAAGGAAACCATCTCAACGCTGGCAGCTCTGTTGCGGTCAACATTGGGCGCCACCCTTGTCACTTTAAGAAGTAATGCTTTTCTTTATCTTCTGCTTATCTTTTTGTTGGTGCCATTGTTTAGCAGTTTCACAATTCTGAAAAGGAAACTCTAAATTCTGAGATATAAACTTTGAGAGAAAAAGTATGGTGGAAAAATAAAACATTTATAAAAAACAGAATTTTGAGAAGAAATTGTGGAGAAAATCTGAAGAAAAATAACTTTGAGAATTGTGAGATGTAAACTTCTAAATGGAAATTCTGAGAAAAAAAGCCAAAATTGTAATACTCACATTTACAAATTTATAACTGGAAATTCTGAGGGAAAAAAGTCAACAAAACAGTTATGAGTTTTAAAACTTGCAATTTATATATAAAAAGTTATAATTGTGAAATATTAACTTGAAATTGCAATGATTTATGAGGTAAGTCACAATTACCTTTTTTTTCTGTAGCTAGGACAAGCCTCTGTAGTTTAATAATAAAGCAAAATCCCCAAACTATGAAAAAAGCATACAGTTGTCTGTTTGGCTGCCCTTCTGTCTGTCTCGTTATCGTTTTATCCCTCCATCTGTCTGGCTTTCTTTCTAACTTTGTGTTTCTGTCTGTCATATAGTTTCTGTTTGTTTGTTTGACTGTTTTATATGTTCCATAGGCTCTGTGCCAGTCGTTTTGATGGTTAGCCTGTTGGCTGTTTTGGTGTAGCATTTGCCAACGTACAGCCTCCACTCGTTTGTTAATGTGGTTCTTTTTCTCTCTCGCTCTCTCTGCTTATTCGTCTGCCAAGTTGTCTCCCTCTGTCTTTATCTGTATCCTTCCAAAAAGCTGTCTTCCGGCTTCTCACCTTAGCACGTCCACCTGTCATTCCGTCAGTCAAAACGCACAGGCCCGTATTTTTTTTTTTTACCTCTCGGCGTGTATCTACAGCATAAAGAGACACTTTGAAGGCAAGAACATCAGCCACGTTATGGCACAGGCGGTCCCGGTCGATTGTGCGCTTCCGTTTGTGGACGGGGACAGTGAATGAGTGTTCCTGCCGTCCGCCTGTCTATCTGTAGCACCAGACCGCTCTGCATTGCAGCGGAGAATAAAAACATTGTCTCGCTGCCAAGTCTCAGACATGAGAGAGGGAAAGAATGAGGATTACTGCAGTTCTCGCTGACTGAGACGTCAGCCACACCTGGTCTCAGAGCCAGGGTTCACTTCAGAGAGAAAGTCCACTTCCTGTTAACCCATTGTGCGTGGGTGTTAAAGGGATAATTATCTTATCATTTACTCACCCTCAGGTTGTTCCAAACCTGTATGACTTTATTTCTTGTGTGGAACATAAAAAAGACGTTTTGAATAATGTTCACGCTGCTCACTTCAGTGAAATGAAAATGGATGGAAGTAGATTCATGCCCCAAAAAAGACACAATTAAAGGAACTATCCACCCCAAAATTAAAAATTGGTCATCCTTTTACTTCTAAATCTATATGACTCTCTTTCTACTACAGAACACAAAAGGAGAAATTTTGTTCAGACTGCTTTCTTTAACACAAAGTGGATGGAGAATAGGAGTCTTCATGCCCCAGAAATCAATCAAACAATTAAAGGGATAGCCCACCCAAAAAAAAATGATTTTATAGTCTTTATTTACTAACCCTCATGTCTTTCTAAACCTGTTTGACTTACTTGTGTGACTTTCATTCTCTGAAATTCTGAGAATTAAAAAAAAAAAAACAGCTTATATAAAGACAGAAAATCATACATTTTTGGAACAACAGTATGGTGAGTAAATGATAACCAAATTTTATTTTTTTGCCTAGACTGTTCCTTTAGAGAATTTTAATAGCCTTGTGGGCAGTCTTTCACTTTGCTTCCTGTCAGCTCTGATCTGTCCTATCATAATAAAGGCAAAAACGCCAAAAATAATTCTTAAAAAAAAAAAAAAATGAATTCTAAAAGTAGCACATACAACATTTGCACTAATTTAGCCTCGTTCAGACTGCCAGCCAAAATCAGATTTTTGTGCAAATCCGACTGAAATCCGATCATATTTAGATAGCCTGAACGGCAATGAACTACATGAAATCCGATTTGTACAAATCCGTTTCGAACTACATTCGTAGGTAGTTTGAAATCCGATTCAAATCGCATTTCTGGAAATCCGTTTCTGTCTGAACGGTCAGATCGGATTTGGCCTAGTTTTTTCACGTTTTCACGTATTTGCAGAAACAAGCTTGTGTTGTTGCGAACTGCAAGGTGAGGAAAAGACAATATACTGCTAGTATACACACCTCTTTGAGTTTTGAAACCAGCGGAGACGGCAGCGCGGAATAAAAGCCAAACATTTCAGCTTCCTGCGTTTCTGCCGCTGCCTCATAATAATAAAAATCCAGCGCGACGAGAATATGTTGTTTTATCGTAAGACAA
>SCHK01417123.1:0-14038 GCA_004124795.1 Poropuntius huangchuchieni | reverse complement strand
ATATATATATATATATATATATATAACAAATAAACGCTGTTCTTTTGAACTTTTCTTTTGATAAAAAAAAATTGCCATCACAACAAAATATTTCATTTGCAAATATATTGAAACAGAACACACATATAGACAGATATAGATATAGAGATATAAAGACATAGACAGACAGACAGATAGATAGATATGCACTTTTGGAACACTTCTTGTCCAGTTAATTCATACTAATAAATAATAATAAATCAACTCAAAAAAATATTCATGACTAAGAAAATATTTTATGTTGTTGTTGTAAAAACACATTGCCAAAAACACTATGAAGAAAGGAGGAGGTGATTGAGAAATGGAGAGGAGGATGAGAGCTGTACAAACAGAGCGAGAGATAAAGCAGAGAGTATGGATGAGTGTGAAGAGGAGGAAGTCATCTTTGCTCTGCGGGTTCATTTTGAGCAGGTGATTCACTGAGGGGAGAGAGAAGTGCTGGGCCGTACCGAGGGCAAGTGGACAGGCAGAAGGGATGGAGTAACCTCATCCTGTGGTATTGATTTCCATGGAATCAGGTCTGATCAAGAAGGAACGTAGTGAGGGGAGGAGAAAGCATGGAGAGCATGACCTCTAGGGTCAGAAGAGAGGTTAGAGGAGATAGTGGGATGCCATACAGATTTGTAAACAACATTTGAGTCAAGAAGTGTCACACGGTGCATAGTACAGATGGCAGTGTTTGATTTAAAAGGGGACTAGAGTTCAAGTCAAAACCCACCACCCACGTTGTCACTAAAATCATATTTATAGGGGTACTAAGATGAAAAATGAAGGAAAAATAGAGTCTAAAATTAGCTGTACAGTATGCTGTGCATTTACCCATGCTAATTATTTCTTTTCTCCTGGCCAGGACTGAAAACTGAAGAACAAAGACCCTGGAGAACAGACGAGAAGGAGAAGAGTGGAAAGAGAAATAGAGAAAGATGAGCTTCTGCATCAGGAGAATAGAAATTTTCCCTCTCCTCTGCTTTGGCTGTTCAGAGCCAGGCACTATTATGAGCACCTCCACGAAGGATGTGAGCAGGGAGGGCTGCGGATGCACTTCACATTGTTTCTCCTCCTGGGGAAGATCATGCTTTTCATCTGTTTGACAGCAGGCTTGACCTCATTTTCAGGTCAGCGTAGAAAGGAGAGAGTGAGTGTTTGGAGGTCTCCGGGAGGCCCAGGAGAGTTTTGTCCCCAAATGCTTACTGGACTAAAAGCTCTGCAGATGAAGGAAAGGACTTAAAACGACTCATCTTTGGCAGCTCATCAGCATTTGACAGATCAGCAAGACTTCTGCAGGCCAGATCTGACACCAAACTAATTCCTAAGAGTTTTCTGGGATGGACCTGTCATTATAATGCATGTATACTTGCTAATTGGAGGTTCTAGTGAATTTAGATCAATCTAGGAAACAGAAGAGGCATGGAAGGGTCACAAATTTACAGCTCGACTATATTAGTGCAACAAAAATAAAAATACTTTACACAATATTTGGGATGTGAATCTCTGGGAAGAATTGAACAATTCCATATAATGGTTCTGGTTTCAAAGCGGTTCCATGAACAATTATTTTCGTACTTTTATGAAATATATATAATATTAAGGAAATAAACATTAGCAAGTAATGAGATAATTTCAATAAAATTAGATCATCTAAAATTCATGCAAAGGTCATTTACAGACTAAAATGTTATTTTTATTTTTGGTCTTTTGAGGCAGCATAATTAGCCTTTAATATTAAACAAAGCACTAAATGTTAAAAAAAAAAAAAACCCGTTTATAACGTTACAAAAGATTTCCATTTAAATATAAATAAAAATAAATGCTGTTCTTTTTGAACTTTCAATTCATTAAAGCATCCTAAAAAAAAAAAATGCATCACGGATTGCACATACATATTATGTAGCATAGCTGTTTTCACATTGATAATAAGAAATGTGTCTTGAGCATCAAATAAACATATCAAATAAATTTCTAAAAAAGATCATGTGACATTGATGATTTAAGTGATGGCTGCTGCAAATGTAGCTTTTCTAATAAATTACCTTTTACAATATATTAAAGCAGAAATCAGTTATTTAAAATTGCAATAATATTTCAGGATGATATTACTGCTTTTTCTGTTTTTTTGATCAAATAAATGCAGGCTTGATGAGCACAAGTGTCTTTTTCCAGAAACAAACTTTACCGCTTCCAAACTTTAAAACAGTTGTCTACACAGCAGGACGAAAGAAAAATGGATGGATAGGTGGATGAATGGATAAAATCAATCCATGTCAGTCATGACAGACCATAAAACTGATACCAAAAATAATTACACAACGCTATGATATATTTAGTGATGGGTACTCAATTCCCAGTCAATTTATTTTGGAAATGTTCCATGCTGTGCTGTGATTCCCTGTTAAATGCATTAACAGGCAGGTATGGGGTAGTCGGAAAACATACTGTTTACACAGTCCCTAAGGAGAGGAGTTATGCTCTTCCTCTTTCAAAGCTCAGAAATGCTTCATTAATGCTGTCAATGGTGTGGGCTACAGCAGAGAAATCAGACACAATACTTTCATTCCCTTATTCCTGGCACCAACCAACCTATGGCCACAGTCCCACATATACCTTATAGAGCAGCACTTAATGTAGCAGAAAAGAGAAAGAGAAAAAGAGGAGTGAGGAAAAACAGCAGAGATTAATGAGAGCAAAAACGTTGCAGGGATGGGCGCTGAATGGATGCAGTCATAGGTCAGAGTCTTCAGTAATAAGACACTTACATCCTCCCGTCAGCATAAACCAGAGCCAAGATACAGCAGGAGGGAAGAGGATGCATGAGCTTCTGTTTAGATGATAGTTTCCAAGGAGACAACATTAAAAATGATAGGGGAGGATGATGGTCGGACTAAGAGAAATGACACCCAGGCAGGAAGTCAGAATGAGAAGTTTCATTAAAAGTGCATTTGTTTAATTCCATTAGGATTAGCAGACTTCTCAGAGACACTAATAAATGATAGGCAAAGTTTGTGAATAGCCCTGCAGTTGAATAGGAAAACCGCTGTCATCTGGGACCTGTCGAGGTGTTTGGAGTATGAATGAGGTTGAAGATTTAACGAGGCTAATGAGGCATTGAGAATTCACATGATTTATTTCCAGATCCAATTGAGCACATCATTGCTGTCTTATGATTCGCTCATTATAATTTTTTTTTCAGTGAGCTTTAATTTTAAATGCTCTACATACCATGCAATGAAAAAAGTGTCAACAATTGAAGGTTCTGTTCTATTATTTATACTACATCCATGGCACAAGTTAAAAAATCCGACGTCAAGCAGAAATCTGTGGCCTACTCAAACTGTGTCACAGATGGGTGCTTCTAGTGTTGACAATTTCGTTGATTATAATGAGAGCGATTTACTTTTGGCACATTGTGCCATGACACATGCATCCTGTGAGAGCAGGGTGTAATTATAGGTTGTTTACATTTGCCAAGCAACAATGAAATCAAGGTTGTGCTCCATTCAGGACTGAGAATGCTTTTTAATTGAGGTAGCAAACAGGATGTAGAAGTGAATTTGAATTTAAAGGGGTCATCGGATTCCCACAAGTTGATATGATTCTTTAGGGTCTTAATGAAAAGTCTATAAAATACTTTTGTTAAAATTTCTCAGTGGTAGTGTAAAAAGTACCCTTTTTACCCTGTCAAAATCAGCTCTGTTTTCAGCACACTGTTCTAGTCCATGTTGCTTTAAATGCTAATGAGCTCTGCTGACCCCGCCCCTCTCCTCTGTGGGCTGACGAGCAGACTGTAAACTTCAGCCGCAAGACTGGCTAACTAGCACATATTAGGAAAGGCGATTTGTTCTTCTGTAGATGAAGCTGGATCACGAATGATTTCCGCGAACTTAAACGCATTTAGGCAGATTGGGGATCAGTGCATTCCCTTCAAAAACAAAAGTAACATTAATCCTCTGCGTCTTCAGCAGCTCAGATGTCGGGAGCAAATGACGACAGCTATGTTCATTATTACATCCAACAACAAAACACCTCAATCGTTTAAACGGAGTCATTCTTGTCTTCTCTTGCACCAGAGTTGACAAAATGGCAGACAGCACGACAGCTATTGAGGGCGGGTCTAAGGTAAGAATCTAAGGTAAGACAGAACTACGTCATTCTGACAGGAATCTCAAAACAGCCTGATCTGAGAGAGTGATTATTAGGGATTTAAATATAGGGTGGCTGTGTACACACGCTGCCAACACTCATTTATATTCAAACACCATGTAAAAGTGAATTAGGCATCCGATGAGAAAGTAGAATTAACATTTATAGAAAGAGTAAACATCATCAAGAGAAATTCTGAACGACAGTTTGACAAAGCCTTGAGAATTGTTTGAAATGTTACCAATATAAACTTAATTTAGGCCAACTCAAATCACAACATACATTATTATATTTCACAAATCTATTGACAAGGGTGGAGGAACACTTCATTTCCCACAATGCCATTACCCGTTGTACAGCAATTCAGTAAATTCAACTTCCTGTGTGGTCAGTTCAACCCAAATTTACACTCATGAAATGAAATTCTAGTCGATGCCTAATTCTAAGAAAATAAACCAATTAGCAACCAATAGCTATTCTAAATGAAAAAGTTTCAGCAGAGAACGAGTCTCTCTACAGAAATTCACTTCATGTTACTGAAGCCTGCATGAGCTGATCAGAAGAGAAGCTGAGAACATCTAAAAGAGTCCAACAGGACAGAGTCCAAAAGGTACAACACTGGAGGCCACGGTAATGAACTCTCTACTCTTAACCCATACAGCAGTTTCCTGCTCCAGACTACGAATAATGCAGGTAAATCAGATTCAGTTCCAACTCTGGTCCCTGAAGCCTCATATTCATGCTCTAACTCATAGTGTGCTTTTGAAGCTTTATGACTGCACCACTTGTAATGTACATTACCCTAACACAGGATGACCAGCACTTCCCCTGAGAAGCGGGCTGGAGACTCAGTACCAAAGCTGCTCATAATGGACCCTCTGGCTAAATCTCTGGGATTCACTGGAGGAGAACGTGTCAGAGATGCAGGCTGGAACCGCAGAAGGCCACAAGCACAAAAGGGCTGAGGTAAGAGAGATGTCAGGGCGACTCCCTGATGATAAAACGCTCGGGAAGCAGAGACTAAAATAAGCCGAAGTGGGCGTAGGGGTGAGGTGAAAAATCGGTGGACGTGAATAATTTGGAGCAATGCTTCAGGATCGGATGGGAAATGCAGCCAAAAGCGCAATTTTTATCCCCAGTGTGAAGCTGAACGATTAAGACTATAAAAGTTTTGCTACAGTCGAGTTGGATTTTGAATAAAACAAAGGCAGGTCATTGTCAGCGGAAAAAGGTCTAACAGTGCAGTTCAGCAGTCTGGTCTCAACATGTCCAAATGCAACAATAAAATGAAAAACATTCATACATGAACCGTTACTTTAAAAAGCTTGCTAAAACATGTCAAGTCAAACATTCACAATATACTAGAATCAGAAACCTAGCTATTTTTAACCACATTTAACGTGTCTGTTCCAAACACAGTCCTGTGACTTGCCAAAAGATTGAGAACTGGGAATTTGCTCCAATGGGTAAGATAAGGAGAAAGGTCCAGCGGTGCAAAAGCTGTCATAATGTTTGTTTCTGAGTGGTTTCATAAGCTCAGTCATCTCAGCATGATGCTTATGTCTGTTTATAGCATTATTTCAGGATACCAAGGTCTCAAAGGACCCCCATATACAAACTACAGGTGAAAATACAAGTTCCAGAACACTTCCCTGGTGCGCTGAGTAGCCCAAATGCATATTTCCTCACTGAGATATGTCAAAAAAGACTAAAGATTACATTTTCCAGAGTCCTATCACCATCAATCAATATTATTTTAGTGTCCTATAAGTAAAGCATCAGAAAGCAAAACTATGTTACAGCGTATCATTAGCTCTTCCAGTGCAGGTTTAATGTCACAAGCAGCTGTCGTCGTGTTTTATGACTTTGCTTATATTTGAAAGATGTGTAATTGTATAATGACCCTCAAATGCCCCATAAGGGTGAGAAACCCCAGAGCTGCATGGCCCGCAAGCGCACCACTAAATTTACTCTGGCAGACACCGCTCGGATCCTGCTGTAAACACTCTTACCGCGTCCCTGTGCCTTCATTGGCCGCTGTTAGTATCCCAAGGCAAAGCCCAGAAGTTCTCTGCTCTGAGTTTGGCAGTTCTGGTGAAATTCTGTTCATGCCGTTGCAGCTTCACCTGAGAAACACGACAGTGACTCATTCCCAACGGTTTGGCTGCTTATCATCCCCAATTAAAACTCCTTCAAGCTTCAGAAAGCTAATTTCTTAATAAACATAAACAACACCAGTCAGCTGAACGAGCAATATGAGATGGCTATTAAAAATGGACTAAAAAAAAGAAAAAAAATTAATACATTCCCCATATGGTTGCAATCAACCATCAAAATCTGAGGAAGGTCCGTTTTCCATTACTGAAACGCAGCAAGGCCACGGGCGCTGAAGGGAGAGCGGAGAGGAGGTTTGGCTGGGAATGGGACGCCATGGCAGGCTGACATCCTCTCAGTGCTCAATGCTCATTTGGACCTAACCGGTCCCTCTGTGGTAGCTACTACTGTGCGAGTTGAAACTAGAGTCAGGGAAAGAGAGAGAGAGTAAGAGAGAAAGAAAGAAAGTGAGCAAATGAACTGGTAATGCCTCCACCAGCCTGGCAGATGAAAAGATGTTGGAAGTTTTATGACTTCGCTTTGGTGTTGATTTACAGTAAATGGGCGTCAAGGCCGTTTCACTGCAGATTACAGGTTGGATATGAAGAACATTTCAAAACGTTGAAATGCACCAACTTGCACCTCTGTTTAAACATAAACAGTTCAGATTTTTAAAAGGATTTTCGTGTCATACCAGTACATCTTATGCAAAGGTTAAATAACATGTATATGCCTCCATCTGAGAAGGCGCTTGCTCTCAAAAAGGATCTCACAGCCCACCCAAAAATGACAATTCTGTCACCTTTTACTCATCATTATGTTGTTTCAATTCTTTATGGATTTCTTTCTTCTGCTGAACATTCAGAAGAGAGAGAGGGTAGACCCTACACGTGCAGTGTGAAGGCTGCTGGGAGGAGTGTCATAAAAATAGTGTAGAGGAATTCATGATCCAGCGAAAGGGTGACACCANGTGCAGTGTGAAGGCTGCTGGGAGGAGTGTCATAAAAATAGCGTAGAGGAATTCACGATCCAGCGAAAGGGTGACACCGTTGTAATGAGAAAGCCAGAAGTATGTATCACATGCATTGTGAAGTGGGCTGCAGAAAAGTGCCACTATTACTGAGAATTCCATCAAAGAGTGAACACGAGAAAAAGAGGGGGTTTTATGAGACGATGTGGTTTAGATGACTGTTAAAAATGTTTTGCACCTAAAGATAAAGACAAGAAATAAAGAGTTGGCAGACTGTTGGACTTTGGCTATATTGGGTGAAAGTTAAAGGATAAGTTCACATAGAAATGAAAACAGTGTTATTATTTACTCTAAATTACTCTTAAACCAGACTTCCTTTTTTCATGGAACACAAAAGAAGACGTTTTAAATAATTACAATGGAGGGAAATATGATCTTTTACTTCAAAAGGGATGCAAAAGCACCATAAAAATGATCCGTCTGGCGTCTTCTGAAGGCATATGATAGCTTTGAGTGAGTAACAGACCGACATTATTTGACTGCAGACATTCGCCTGGTGTTTTCATGGGAGTTTTTGACAGAAGTAATGATTCTTTGTAGTCAGAATTTTTCAATGAAACAGTTGATCTTGTTCACAAAATGATTTGCTTATGAATCATATTGATCCGTTTCTCAAATTCAACTCACCGACTCAATGATCAGGTTGCAGATGTTAACAGCTCACAGAAGGAGAAGATTATTAATAATGACTTCTTATCCTAAAGCTATCACATAACTTAAGAAGACTTAGGAAACTGTGAAAGTCATATGGACACAAGTAATTGCAAGGAAGAGTGACTGGTGCAATTATTCAAAATTTCTCCATTTGTGTTCCACAAAAAAAAGAACTTCATACAAGTTTGCAACAATATGAGGGTGAGAAAACGATGAAAAAATTCCTTTCAAGTAAAGTCCATACATCTCTGGCTTTTGTTGTTAAACAGTAACCCCTTTGAACTGGTTTCATTCTTGGTGTAAACTTCAAGTATACAGTAAGTCCTCAATGTATGAATAAGACTACAGATCTGCATGTTAGCATATCTGTTCCACTCTACAGCATTCTCTCTCTCTGATTCGCTTTCTGATGCCGGTTTCCTCAGTCCTGCTTAGTTTAACTCAGCCTGCATTACCTCGTACACTGAACAGCTCTCACCATGTAGCTGCGCGTCCTGACAGGGTGAAAAATGGTAATACAGAAATTAATGGTTAACATGTGTTCTCCTCTCTCTTGCACTGCTCCCAAACCTTCCATATACACATGCTCTGTCCCTTAGCTGGGTCTTGAGCTTTAAGGACCGAGCCAGGAAGGTAAAGCTACACTGTAATCAAATATCACTTTGAGACAAGCAGTTCCACATTAGGCTCATCACCGTTAGTAATGGCAGAGATGACGTAAGCCGACATGGGACGGCCCTCCAGTCTATCATTCTTCAGGTAGTCTTGAAAAACTAAAGAGAAAAGAGGATTCTGTAAGAAAACCATCACATAACAGTGATACTGATCAGTACTGATAGTAACCATGGCGCGGTAACAATGCCGTAACAAATGACCTAGCATGGATATGGCTACACTCCTAATAGAACTAGCAGGACTGATGATTTTGCAAATAATTAATCTTCGAAGCCAAAAGAATATGGCAGTTTCTTTGATTTTATTTTTAAAAACTGCAACTAAATGCCAAATGAAGGATAAATGGCCAGGTGAGACCAGTTGTTCTTCCTAACTATATCAATATTAATTTCACTGCAAAAAACAATGTTATAGACCAACGTTTGCCTCTACTGAGAGACCTTGTACAGCAACTCTTTGTTTAGGGAAAAAAGAAATCCAAGACAAGTACAAGTGAACGATTCATGGAAACAGCGAGCTACCAAAGGAGTTTTATGTCTCTTGGTGAGTCAAAATTTGGTGGATTTGCAAAAAAACAATGAATCCAGATATTTGATAGTTTCTTCCCGCGAGTCTGTGGCTCTCTCGGTCACCCTTTACTTCGAATTTACAGCCAACTTCTCAAATGCTCCAGAAAACATTTCCATATGTCACATGACTGTTAAAACAAATAAACCACCTGAACTTTAGCTCTGACATGAACTGTTACATAGTTTTTCTTTCTCTAAACGTCTTATTTTAGCTGACGCCCAAATGTGAACTTGCTAGCGTAAATTTTACGTCACTTGCACATTTGATGTATGTATTGATGAGAGTAGCTGGTGGATGTATCACTGACTCGCGGCCCCCCTGCAGGTGTGAGTCAGTACGGCCCCGAGCCCTCACAGGAAATTAACCACCACTCATGTGATTACCAGATTATGGCTGATGGACGGATCTAACGGATCATTTTTAAACATCACTTCCTCTACTCCCTAGTTCTCTCTTAAAACAACATCACACAATCACAGTCTGACAGGACAAGCCAATGCGGTCTCAAACATCCTTAAATCCCATTTTTAAATAAATATAGGAGTGTCTTTATTTCTGGAATAAAGGTCTTATTATTTTAAAGCTGTCATCAAGAGATGATGTAAACCTTTCATCAGGTGATCAAATGGAAATCAAACGGAAAACAGCTGGATTATGCAACTAGGATTATGCAACTACAACAAAAGCTTGGGATCAGTAAGATTTTTCTCATATTTATTTGATCCAAAATATAGTCAAAACAGTAACATTGAAAAATGTGCATATTTTCGGTTTTAACATAATGACATCTATTCCTGTGATGGCAAAGCTGAATTCTCAGCAGTCATTACTCCAGTTTTCAGTGTCACATGATCCTTCAGAAATTATTCTAATATACTGATTTGGTGCTCAAGAAAATTTACTATTATTATCAACGTTGAAAACAGTTGTGCTGTTATTATTGTTGTGGAAATTATAATACCTTTTTCAGCATTGTTTGATGAATAAAAAGTAGAACATTCAAAACAACAGCACTATGTATTTTTTTTTTTTTTTAACAATGTTTAGTATTAGAATATCTCAGTTGTAAGGAGCACATAAATGCAAATCAAACAAATATATAAGGTAAAAATATTACTCGAACAAGAAAACCCTTAAAAATGATTATGTATTTATTAAACACACACACACACACACACACACACACAATCTTAGATCCAGTTCCAATTCATAAATACAGACTTAAACTATAGCCTAATGATTATGTTCAACACATTTTAACTTCAAAGATACTGTGAACCATTGCCTTGATAGTAAAATCCTCAAATTAGTTTCACTGATGTGTTTTAACGACGGTAGGTAATTGACTTTTATGAAAAGACCAGGCAATTGTCCTATTAACATAAACTGTTTCCTGTGACGGATAATAGATGTCTTTAATCTGCGAGTGATTAAAGGTCCACCACCTCCATCCTTCCACACTGACAAACCCAAACAGCAAATGTGGAGAAACTGGCAAATCCCAGCAGGGAGTGAACTGAAGGAAATATCATAATTCTGTCGTGATTGAGGTAATGGGCTGCTAGTGTCTTGTTTCCCCATTTTGGCACTATGTAATCGGCTTACAAGCCTGTGCTGGAACCACTTGACTCCCCTCTGTCGGGTGCAGTTGTGGGAATGAGTCGGATTTTGAACATGGGATGATAGGAGTCAAAATCCAAGATATTTGGACACAATGTAATAAAAAGACATATGTTTTGGACCAGAGATTTAATTGGTTTTGACAAATCTTTATCCAAATCTTTACCCGGCACATTTGCTCAAATAATTTAATAAATGTTTTGTGTATTCCGCTGAGCTATTTTTTTTTAAATCCTCTACATTTATTTAATAATTGCTGTCAGTTACAAAGAACATATGAGGTCCGTGGGTGCTAATCATTTACATGACCTTTACAAAAATGTATTATTAATAATATGTGCTGTTTGCCACGATGCCTGCAATCACCAGTCTGACTAATACTTTTCTCCACTGGCTTTTAAACTTCAGCTCAGAGACATCGCTACATTTAACATATCTTCATTTAGCTCTGGCTACTCTGAGATTTCTGCACTGTTTTGCCAGTCCTAATTACAGCTCAATTATGCAGCTGGAGGTTCTGTGAAGAGCAGACATTACGCAGGCCACTGACCCAGCTCCTCTGGGCCCTGCATGTGCCCTGATACGGCCGATCCATCACCAGTCCTGCCAAGGTTCTCTTCAAAGGCTCTGCCATGCTCAGGTAGGCTTAGAGGTAGAGAAGTCATAAGAATTATAACTTTCATGTTCATATAGCACATTAGGAACTTCTGGACTAACGCCATGTTAGCAAGGATGGGCGGCACTGTAGTGGTGCAGGCAGTGCTCAGCTCTTAATTATTAATTAGGTCATGCACACATAATTTAATAAAATCTTCTACTGCTTTAATAAGACAGATCAGTTCGGTAGAAGGAAATTGGAAAATTTCAAAACTACAAAACTTGCCAACATTGCATAAGATATTAAGACTCTCATAGAGTATATCTAATAAAATAATAAAATAAAAATACTTGGAAAACAGTTAAAAATCCCAAACTAATTACAGTAGGAAACTTTTTTTTAAGTGTATAACTTATTTTAAGTCTTTGTGAAGTACTTTTCTTAGCGAGGAGATGCTTGAAAGTGACAAAATTGTCTATGTCAGACTCCATATGCTCACTGTTACTTCCATAAACAACAGACATGGTAAAAAGAAAATGCTTACAGAACATTTTTTGTAATTAATTTTTTTGAAAAGCTTCAGAGGTTCTGTCAGGTGTTCACAGAACACCACTGACATAGAATAGAATAAATATTATGCCACGGTGATTGCACAAGTATTCCATTTTAGAACGCTTCTACACTCATTAATTAAAAGGCAATGCCTGAACTCGGTTAACGATCCTCTGGAGTGCTGTCTATTAATGCCGGTGTTTTCTCAACGCAACATCTTGCCATTTTGGCAGTAATTGTAAATTTGCGTCCAGGCAGCTGTGTCCTTTAGTGTGGAGAACATGCATCACTTCTGCTGCTACTCTATGACTCGCTATAATTCTGTTGTAATGAAAGGATATCTAACAGACATAAAGACATTACCGATTGAGGGATCTATTGTTGGAGAACACTCCTTCGTACAAAAACCTCAACAAGTGTAACCAATAGTTACCGTATAGGTCTACTGACGGATCTACTGTTGTCTGACGGTTATGTTCACTATGCTATACGACTGGCAGCAAATTCTGTAAATATTGGCTTCATGAAAGCTTGTCAAGGATCGTCAATAAAATGAGCCATTTTAGAATGCGATCTTTAAACAAAGTACAGTCGAAGTTCTAATTAAGTTTTCATCCTTTGACAATTTATTGACCATTTAGGACAATCCTGGCTCCAAATGGTGCAACACAAATGCAAACTTATCAAGATAATGGTCATTATCCTAACTCTGCTTTCTATAGTCTTCCAGTCAGTCATTTTGTACGTCTCATCTGTACTGTAAAGCATGCGGTATATATGCACCACTGTGCAGGGGTCCTATACAGGGGATCCTTTGGAAGGCCTGGTCCCCCTGGGCCGCACTGAAACGTATTATAATAAACATGCCAAGCCCTGTTCTCGGCTCTCCTGCACCCAGCCAGAGACAACACGACTCCTCATCTTTGCTCCAACAATGGCATTAGACTGTCAGAGACACTTTCAAACTGCCCTGATACACGGCCAACTGCTCCATTTAACAATAATTCAACCTCGGGCCAAGTGCACCCGAGCCAAACAGTCATCCTGAGCTGCCCTTGTTTTTCTACAGGTTTTTTGGGGGGGTTCTGGTTGCTGTTTCTGGTGATTCGGGCTGTTTTTGGATGCAGGTACTTCATTCTGACATCATAGCGAGGTAAGATCTTTAACGAACAACAAATAAACCAATTTACATAAAAACATAAGTGGAAGAAAGCTAAATAGCAGCATCTGAGAAGGGGTGGCACATGCAAGGCCGTGTTTCAGCATGAGCTGTTACGTGATGCCTTTGCCATTCAGGCATGCAGTAAAAGCATCATAAATGGTTAAGCCGTTCAAATGACATCACCAGATTCCCTCTCTACCAGAGTTCCATTAGATCAATCAAACGAAAACTGACCCGTGCTCCTTCTACATTGTGATCAAGCAAAGATTTGACTTTGATTGTGTACAGGCCTGTTGTAATAAAAAAAAAAAAAAAAGGTTACACACTTCAAAAATGTTGTCCTAGGAAGCCCCTAAAGGGACATGGCGAATATTAAAAAAAGGAAATAAGAGGAAAGTTATACTTTATGTATTATGAATTTTGTGTTCTCTTGCTAAACTTAACGTTCACAAAATGCAAGGTGGAAGGAAAAAACATAGTTAAGCGTTTTAGCAAATGAATGCAAAGTTTTTCTGTAGGGGAATGTAAATAGTTTGCAAGAAAATGCAAAGTTTATCTGGGAATAAAATCCGAAATGTTTGTGAGTGAACACAAAAGCATTGAAATGTAATTTTTCCTCATAACTCATATACTTTCTTTCCATCACCCATGTCCCACCTAGTAATTTCCTAATAAGTTTGGATTAAAATAAAAAAAAAATAAAAAACACATTCACACCAGTTTATACCAATGGCAATAACTATTACAATAACATAAAAGATATCGTTTTAGCAGAGTCCACACCACAACTATAAAGATAATGACAGTGCTATCTTGCTATTCCAATATAGATATTGCTATAGTTATTATTCTTGGTCAGAATGGGCCTTAAAGGGATACTCCACCCCAAAATGAAAATGTAGGCATT
>SCHK01417108.1:9386-22380 GCA_004124795.1 Poropuntius huangchuchieni | reverse complement strand
GTTTTAATAGTGCTATAGAAATAAATTTGACTTTGACTTTGGTCTAAACTGTAGTGAAACACGTCTTTCCTACTGAGGAAAAGAAAAAAACTGTTTAAACTAAAACAAACAGGTTCGTTTGGTCTCTGGTCAGTCTGGGCTGCGTTTCCCAAAAGCATCGTAAACCTAAATTGATTGTAGCTCCAATGATGATAATGGTTCTACGATCAACTTAGGCTTACGATGCATTTGGGAAAAGTAAACCACTGAAGACCAGCGAGCCTTAAGCCAGTTCCACCAGTTTTTCAGCTGATTCCAAGAAAAAAAAAAGCTGTTGACCTTTGCAGGTGGCAGTGTGTGAAGGACAAGGCGATCTTGCTCTGCACATCATCACTGAACTCTTTGCAGCTCGATTGGATCTTCTCCAGCGCTCGAGACCAGCACGCGCCGTAACGCGGCTGCTGCGACAGGTCACGCACTCGCTGAAATTCAACGCGGCCCTTGTCCTCCAAACTTCTATCGCTACTCACGGCACAGACAACAACAGAGATGGCCAAAAATGCCGTGGCCCTCATTGCAGACCGCGAGGAGTTGTAGGACACAAAACAGAAGTGGTTTAGAAACACGCAAACCTTCAATCGATGTTGTATGACTAATGGGAAAACCCAAAGGCTTCATGCCACGCACAGCTTTCAGTTCAATTTGTCTCATTGATCGCTATCAACTGCAGTGGTTCCACCTACAGGCTGGAGAATAGGTGAATGTGGCCTGTGTTTTAGCATTAGTCCACACGCAAAATCAAATCCATGCAAGTATGCTGTATGCTTTAAATTATGTTTAACATTCAGACCTTGATACACCACAACAGATTCATTTCCAGAAATCACTTTCCTTCCATTTCTTAAGTTTTCAATTACAAATACACACACAAATACACTACCGTTTAAAAGTTTGGGAATCGTAATTTTTTGTTAGTGCTCACCAAGGCTGCATTTATTTGATCAAAAATATGGTAAAAACAGTACTATTGTGACGTATTTTACAATTTCAGCATCATTACTCCTCTTTTCAGAGTCACATGATCCTTCAGAATCATTCTAAAATGCTGATTTGCTTGCTGCCCAAGAAACAGTTGTGCTGCTTCATATTTTTGATACATTTCTTTTAATGTATCACATTTTAATGAATGCATCCTTGCTAAATAAAAATAAGCCTATTAATTCATTTAAATCTTAGTTCTCTCTTTCTCTCTCTCTCTCTATAATGTTGTTGATATAGAGAGCAGGGTGAACCTATTTTCATTTATAATTTGACACAAAATTGTTCAAATGTGTTGACAACTTTTGGTAGTTTCCTGGTACTGAGAGGGAAGTGTCGTTTGTAGCACTGCATGCACGGTTATCAACATGTGCTGATCATCTTAAAATGGCCAAATATATGCTGTTGAATAGGCCTTGCCCATATATATATATCACTCTGTCGCAGTATACTGAAACAGAGTCAGAAATTAAGCAGTATTTGGTGCAAAAATGCTATTGAAAATGACTAAAACGCCTCAGATTTAAAATATGGGGTGGTGAAATGTCCCAGAAGAGCATATTTTTATCTGTTATCTAACATTGTACATATTTCATTATATTCTATTCTAAGCCTATGTAGTGATGGGTTTAGTATGGATTTAGTGCCTCTCAAGAAATTGTAGCTGTCAGATTTATTCTGTTTTCGCTGTTTCAGATGCGAGTGTTGTTGAATACCCAAGCAAGTGTTTTTTGATTGCAGAAGGACGGGAGACTAAAATAAGCTCAGTTGAATGTAAGGAAACATTCTCAAGAACTCCAATCCACATACATACAAATCTCACCTGTAAAATCTAATATGGATGGGACAACTATTTCAAATTCATATGGAAGAGTTTTTCATTATATCATCTGTATCAAAGTCCCTTTAAGGGTATTCTATAGTCTTTAATTTGCATTTGATGTTGATTCAGTTTTAAAGATTATATACATGTGCATTTCTTTAAGTGTCTTTCTTTTCTGCTTTCTGCCAAGTCTGTGAATATAGCACTTTTTCAAGTAAAGACGTCCCCTAATAGTACTCTCATTTCCTCTTTTCTTTCTTTTTCTTACCTCATTATCACATTCATGTGCCAAAAGAGGAAGTTGGACAAAAAATTAATTACAAACAACCTTGCAAACATCACCCCACAACACTTGTTGATTGCTCACAGCTAGACTGATGAAAATGTCAATGTAATTGAAGAGTTAAAATTGCACAACATATGAATTTCACTGGCATAAAGAGCCTTATTCTTGCTTGCTCAGGTTTGTGATTTAGATCAATTGGAAAAAAAAAACAACAAAAAAAAACAAGCAGATCGGCATCAAAAATGGATTTAAAAAGCAAAGTGCCAAATGCTTTTTAAAATGCAGTTTAAAAGGCATTTTTTATATTCAAACAATGTATAATTGCTGTATATGCAATGTTTTTAACTTTTAAGATTTATAAAAATATGTTAAAAATAAAAATATTGAGAAAATCTTAAAATATTGAGAAAATTTAAAGCTATCCAAATTAAGTTCTTGGCAATGCATATTACTAATCGAAAATGAAGCTTTAATATATTTACGGTGGGAAATTTACAAAATATATTCATGGAACGTGATCTTTTCTTAATATCCTAATGATTTTTGTCATAAAAACAAATCCAGGGTGACATAGGCTATGTGAATTAAATAAAACTGTAAACAGTCAATTTAAAAAGTTTTTTGTTCATTTACATTTCTGTTAATAAATATGTATTTTTAAGACACTCCTAGCCTCCCTTATATGATGTGCAGACCTGTTTGAAAGGGGTGTTTGTTTATAAATTTGACTAATCTACACTTTTATCACAAAGCAAAAATATCTGAAAGCACATTCAAATACTTGACATGGATCTATCCCAAAGAAACAAGGCTTTATCGCCGATTAAAATAATACAGTTAGGCACTATTATTCTGGTGTGCAATGCAGCTTTCCTCGCCCTGGACGTTGTTTCCCCCTTCTCAGCTCTCGCGAGAACGCACGCGCTACCCCCTTTCCCTTCCACCCCACCTCTCGCGAGATCTCGCGTCCGAAGGATGGTGTTGTGTTAGAGGGAGTGGGAGAGGAGGGTGAGGGGTACCCACAAAGATGTTGCGTGATTTTTTGGAAATTTATTTATTTAAATAAAAATGGCCGCCGCAGAGAGCGGAGAGGAGAGACTGTAAGTGTGAATCGCATCCATTCCCATTGTCATGGATTCCAATGTCAGGCGTCGCGAGCGGCGATGGCGTCGGTTTTGATCGTCGCTGTGATATTTTGTCAGGCAGGCGCAGGCTGAGGGGGGGAAATGTTAGCCGCGCTAGCCCGCGAAGGCGTTGAGAATACGTCACTCGCATTTCTCCCGCTCTTTTTCCACGATCAGCGGACACTTTGTGCGGCACGCTTTAGTCCGGTGTCGTTTTCTGACGTTACTTCAAAAACTCTCCTGAAATCTGGAGCGAAGGGCTGCCTGGGGCTTTGGACGCACACACGTTTTGTTTTGCTGATATTCGCTGCTCTTTCGCGCGAATGTTACGGCGCTGCTGTGTTGTTTAATTCCGAAGCGCTCGCTAGCTGTCAAAAACAGCAGACTGAAGTAAGTTAGCTCGCTTGTGGCGCTGCAGGACAAGGCAGGGGACCGAAATGAGATTTGCTCCAGATAGATCTGCCTGTCCTGTTGTGGAAAGGCTTGCCTAACTGCTTAGAAATGAGGTTACGATGCGTTTTAGTCCAGTGCGATGCTGTTGTGCTGTGTAGGTAGCTGTGCATCATCAGGTACCAAGTTTGCATATGCAAGCAAGTTGGCCAGTATGCTATTTCTCTGCCTGATGTCACTGTGTGTGCGTCTCTGTGTTGTTATTGCTGCTCGTTTTGCCCCTGCAGCATGCAAACCATGTAACTCCAGGTGCAAAACACACTGTTGTGCTTCTCGCATCACTGAAATATAGATAGTCAGCTTGATTTAGCAATGCACAAGGCACTCCCATGTTAGAGCAGGCTGGTGATATTGTTGAGCTGACTTCCGGTAGCCGGCTAACGGATCTAGCAGCATCATATTTGTCTTGTGTGTGTGTGTGTGTGTGTGTGTGTGTGTGTTTGTGTGTGTGGTCGACCACAGGGGGATTTGCACGAACTGAGTGACATGCAAGACACAATGCTTCATGTCTTCTGCGCACACTTGTGACAGGTCTCGAAGGCTCAACTTGCATCCTGTGCAACTTCTTCCTGTGTTGCATGCTCCATGAATTCATTGCAAGGGCAGGTACTGGCTAGATGAAACATTTTGTTTGCCAGCCGTGGAATATATTATAGTTTTAACTCTCAAACAGGTTATTGTTTTGAACATTATGAATTTCATTTGGTCACTAAAATGTTTTGAAATGTACTGGGAAAAAAATGGTGAAGAAACTATTTTTTTACTCAGAAATTGCTAGTAGATTTTTACAAAACTTTGGCCTACAGAAAATGGCATGTAACATTGGATTAAACATTACATTTTAAAGTCGAAAAACGGAAAGAATATTTTCTTGTAAAACGTTCTCTAATAATCTTTATTTTAAAACTTTACAGTGGGGCAAATTTTAGGGGTGCGACGATAAATCGATTCAATTCGATTTTCCGAATGCTTCGCGATTCTCTCTGGAATCGATTCTGAGCTTAGTTTTTAACAGCAGATGGCGATCTAGGCTAACTGCACACTCAAATGCTCACGAAGAAGAGCGCTTGTGCATTTGGCTGAGTAACGTAAGTGGTTAAGTGTACTTGCACCTCGGCTTTTATGACGCGAGATTAACACAGCCCACTATGAACACACTCTTGTAATTCGCTTCAGCCTTTTCGAACTTTATGAATGATTATTTTAGGGTCAAGTGGTGTGTGTAAGGAACTGCATGCAGTGCCATCTTCTGTTAAAAACTAAGCTCAGAATCGATTCAAGAGAGAATCGTGATGTATTTGGAAAATCGCAGAATTGATCCACGAAGCGATTTATCATTGCACCGCTAGCAAATTTTCAACATCATGAGTCAAAAGAAAGTTCAAATAAACACTGTTACAATCTCTCCGTCTCTAGTTTTCCGATGTCTTTTCAAAGACCGTTGCTCATTATGGTTAAACATGGTCCTTGATTGTCCAACATGTTATAATTGTTCATATTTGATAAGGTTTCATAAGGGGAGCTGGCTGATGCACATATTTATTGATTTCCAGCTGAGGTTCAAGGCCTTCACCACCTCCTACTTCGTACTAAATTGAACAGTCAACGTTCACAATAAAAACTTAATTATGACCAATACCAATTAGCTTTCATTATGGTTCTTTAATTGACTTGCCCCCAACAAAGTCGTGGCTTAAAGAAAACTTACGACGTGCTGGTGTTCAATTGTGTTCATCTCATAAATGGGTAGTTCATGCTTAAGGTCAGATCTATAAATTATTCCATGGCTACCAAACAGAATATCTCATCTACGCCAAATGATCCAGTATCGGCCCTAGCAATAATTTCATGGAGCAAGCCACACATGATACAGTTGTAAATGAATAAATGTGAATGCATAAGATTAAGTTAAAATTTATGTAAATGAGGGAAATTGTATATATTAGGTCATGTGACTAGACTTTTAATAACGTAATTGTCTTCAACTCATTTTAGGTGGTCCTGCAGTGTGGATCATTTTACAAATATTGATGAAATGCAACTATTCCATGTAGTTTCTCATTTAACACGAGGTCATAAAAGTTGCTTACATAACAAAAGGTTTTGCAAGTCACATTGGAGGACGTGAACTTACCGAAATTTTTTTATGTCTGAACTGGCATATATGCTAAAGTGATGAACTGATGCAGGTTTGGCCTAAAATAACACTTATTTTCTTGGGTGATTGATTAACAAAGTAATTGTAGAAATGCATATTCATGTATATTCATGACACTTGCTCTTCAAAAGATATAAATCAAGAGGTCAAGTGAATATCACTGAGAATGTAGTGCAGTCTGCGTAAGTTTGTTTGGGTTTATTAGTTAAAACACTAGAAGTTCGTTCTTTTAAACTTATTTTAGGAGCGTTTTATTTAAAAGTCAAGTGGAAACCGCTTTGTTTTTTTAGGTTTACTATCATTTTGATCCTGGTTCTTTATCTCTTTATATGCTGTCAGTCCTTTTATGTGTCACCAAGCATTTAGATCATTTTAAAGTGTCCCATGAAACGTTGTGATGCAATTGTTTTAAAAAATGTGAAAACTAAAACTGGTTGATTTTAAGCAAAACAGCAGTACATTCTAAACAACGTTCATTGCAGAATATTTTATATATATGGATTTAAGTAGTTTGAGACTTGATGATTTTAATTCAGTGCTTTTTAAGAGTGGGCGGTCACTGCAGACTTATTTTGTCGCGATTTCCATTTCTATCTAAATGTTTTGGTTGATCTCATTTTAGGATTATGGATAGCATAGTTTTCACTGGAAATTTCACTTTTTTTGAAAAAAGAAACCATTTTTAAATTAAATAATTTATATTAACCAACTTTTAAAAAGGAAGTTTTCGCTGACTTCTACAGAAGCATGTATGATATGATCGCTTAACAGTCTTTGATATCTTGAAAAGTTTATGTGTTATTGTAAAAAAAAAAAAAAAAAAGTCCTCTTTAGTGGAAACTGTTGCTCTCTACTAACGTTTTAAAACCTATGAAATTGCATAATGCGAAATGCTACTCCACATAGTTCACAGTTTCTAGTGGAGATTAAATATTCTAGCTATACTTCACATGCATACTAAGTGCAGCATGTATACTCATAAATTGGCTAAATAGAATTCAGATATGTACCTTTATTTGATAATGTGCTAAAGTTGAATACCATCTAATGAATGTTTTTGTTTTTAACTCGTGTGGTGACTCTTGTTGATGTACTGAAACATGTCAGTGACTATTTTTGCACACTGTTAGTCATTGTTAAAGTGAGTGTAGCATGAAAGAACAAAGTAACTATTTGTTTCAGTTTTATGTACCTGGTAAACTTTGTGAATGTGTTCATCGCTTGAGTTTGCCTTCTGAAAGTCAACACTACTGTCATCGAAAGTGACAGCATTTGTGCTTTAAAACATGTGGGATCTGTTACAGTCTCCACCCTGGTAAAGTAACTGTAAATGCTAAGAAAATCTAAAAAATGTGTCATTTAATTCAGTTTGGCTGTGAAAGATTTGTAAACTGAAAGTAGGCAAGTAGCATTGTAAGAGACGACTGAAGGAAAAGTTCAAAATAAGTAGGCAGCATGTTTTGGTTAGTAATTTTTTCCCTTTAAATCTCTCAGGTTTTCTTTGCTGTAGATACTGAAATGAAGTTCACAGTATATTTGTTTCGTTGTGATCTGATGTTTTTATGTAATCACCATGTGATTATGATGACAAAAACACGTTTTTTTAGAGTAATCTTCCAATTAAGTCTAAGGCAAATTAAGTTGATCATTGTGCAAAAATGACAAAGAGTTTGTTGTCGCCTGGAGGGACAAGCCACAGACAAGCGGGAAATTCCTCCCTCGTCGGAAGACATAATGATTCAACCTTGACACCTCCAGGGTGATTTCCATGTGTCTGTAAGCAGAGTAGAAATCAAATTGAACGTGTTTCTCCTGAAGTTACGAAATAGACACATCCTAGAGTAGGTTTCACATGACGCCTAAAGATGTTAAGATGCGAATTGCATCAGTTTATTCGGTTAACCGTGTTTTATGCGAACACTTCAAATTCAGGCCACATCTCGCCTGCTCGTTGGTGGTATTTAATAGAGCTTGTGTGATCTGAAAATGAGCATGCTTTGATGCCAAAATATTGAATTTACGATGGCAAATGTGCAAGCGCAGCACTTCTGTTCAGTTGAAAAAAAATAGTTCATAGACATTTAGGCAAGCGGTTGACTTGAATGCGGACCCGTAAGACTGTCATCCTGTCTCAGTGTGCCACTTATTTCTTGTGTTGTCAGCAGAGGTGAGGACAAGAATGAAGACCAGGAGGGCTCAAAAGACAAGACGCAGAAGCAGAAGAAAAACAAAAGGGAACGGCAAGATGTGGAAAAACTGGAGGCCACAGTGTCCGTTCCTCCACCCCCGCCCCTCCTTACGCAGGGGGATGTTGGACAACAGACGGAGGCAGGGAAGTCTGAACCCGTTGACCCTGAAGTTGGAGCAGCTCTCAGCGCTCCAGAATCTTCTGCGTCGGCCAAGCAGCGGCGTTCCATCATTCGGGACAGAGGCCCACTGTATGACGACCCTTCACTGCCTCAAGGTTGGACGCGCAAGCTGAAACAGCGCAAGTCGGGGCGATCCGCTGGAAAATTTGATGTCTACCTGATCAAGTTAGTACAAGTTGCAGGAAGTTAGTGCTTTTTTTGAGAGCGACTGGGATGATATTCATTTCGTAATGCTGCGTCCAAATGACACACATGCAACAAATCAGTCATTATGAAAGTTAAGTTATTGTGTTTGGAGAGTCTTTGACTGCTAATTCAAAGGGACGGCATGCTGCTGCGCAACAAAACTAAACCTGTTAACACTGGAAGTACCAGTTAGGCCCTCATTCGATATGATATATTCCCCGTTTACATATGTTTACGTATCATGAATTGTTTATTTGAATCTTATTTGTTATATACTTCTGTCAACTACGTCAAAGCCAGCTTGCGCTGTTTTTGGTTTCTGTCCTACTAATTTAAATCCATCTTTTATTTATCAACATATTTATGTAGTTTTAGCATGTGAAATTGTTTCGGCCCATACAAAGTCAGTTTTATAGTGATGTTTTGAGTTAGAAACTTTCCCATTTTGTTATCATTGAAGTCTGAAGGGCCACCAATGATAAAGATACAGTTTTAATAATCATTCAAAATTTAAAGGAATAGCGGAGTCCACACCAGAGCTACAGCTTTAATAATAACAGCACAGAGGATTAATATAGGAATCATTTGGAATCATTTCCAAAATGTTTTTTTTTTTTTTTTAATCTCATGAATGATAGCCAATCAGAATCCATTCTGCTTTACAGAGCTCGAGCATTTAAAGTGGCGGACGACATAAACAGAGCGTTGTTGTGTGCTGGTGTGGACACTAATATAGTTATCATTCTTGATATGAACGGCCTTTTAATCACAGATTCATGGCCGATTTGTCTGAGGTGGTGTGTCACTTCCAGTGTAAGACGAGCTTGTGTAACAGGTCCCAGCAGCATCTGAAGCATGATATAACAAGTCAGTGATTGTTCAATAAATATAAATTACAAGTATAGAGAGAGAGTTGTGCATTACACTGGTTGGGGGGGGGGTCACAGAGATTTGTGTTTTAGAGCTGAATGTGGATTGATTTATATGGTTTGTTGTATGGCTAAATAATTTAGTGTTATGAAGTGTATTGTTCTGCCAAACAATTTGACTTAATGAATAGGGATGCATTCTGTTCAACACTGATTGATGTGTCATGGGTGTCATTTTTTTTTTATTATTGATTTCATTTTATTCTTATTAAAAGGTGCTTAATAAAAATAAATGTGAAATCAAAGAAAATATTTGCATTTGGACTACTGTATTTGGAAAATATTTGTATTTTTTACTTCCCATAATGGATTTTTTTTCTTTTATTTCATTTTATTAAAGGGTGCTTAAAAAAATAAAATAAAAAGTGGAATTCAAGATTTGATTTAAAAATTCAGATTTAGTGCACATAAACTTTCTCAAACTCTCAAAATGTTTTCTCAAAATTACAGTCATAATTTTTTTAATAATACAAAATATATTGTTTTTGTTTTTTTCAGCCCAGAAGGGAAAGCCTTCCGTTCCAAAGTGGAGCTTATGGCGTACTTCCAAAAGGTGGGCGATACCACCACGGATCCCAATGACTTTGACTTTACAGTCACGGGCCGCGGGAGCCCCTCTCGCAGAGAAAAGAGACCGCCAAAGAAGCCTAAAGTGGTCAAACCCTCCGGTCGTGGGAGGGGTCGGCCAAAAGGCAGTGGCAAGGTACGGCAGGCCACAGAAGGGGTGGCTGTAAAGCGTGTCATAGAAAAGAGTCCAGGAAAACTCCTCGTAAAGATGCCCTTTGTGGCCCCCAAAACTGAACCTGGGGCTCCAGTGGGGCAAGCGGCAGTTGCCAAAGTGCGCAGAGGCCGCAAGCGGAAATCGGAACAGGAACCGCCGAGCACGCCCAAAAAACGTGGCCGGAAGCCAGCAGCCGCTTCGCAGTCGGCGGTGGGGACGGGCTCAGCCGCCGCGTACGCCGCCGCAGCCATCCTCACCGCCGAGGCCAAGAAAAAAGCTCAGAAGGAGTCTTCCGTAAAGCCTGTTCAGGAGAGGGCGCTTCCCATCAAGAAACGTAAAACTCGAGAGACTTTAGAGGAGTTGGAAGGATCCACCGCTTCCACGACGGAGACGTTCGCACCGGGGATAGCAAAACGACTGACTGCATCAACTGTGACCCCTACAGGGGAGGAGGTAGAAACGGGACAGAAGTCTCACAAGCACCCCGGACGGAAGCACAAAGAGGCGTCCACGGATCCGGGGAACGGCAGCAGCGGCAGCGGGATGGCGACCAGCGGCAGCGGACCGAAGAGTCACAAGAAGAGAGATCAGCGAGGGCAGCACTTTAAACACCACCACCATCATCACCACCACCAACACCACCATCTGCAGGCCATGCCGCCCTCCACCTACACTCCGCAGGCTCACCAGCTCTCCATGGGTCACTCCACGCAAGGGGGGCCGCCTGCGACCACGGAAAACGAACCCCAGGACTTGAGCACCTCCAGGCCCAAAGCGGAGCATGTGGCCTGCAGGGAGGAAGCGAGAACTGATAGCTCCTCAAGCAGGGACGCTCAGAACGCAAGCAAGATGGCCTCCTCTGACCTGAGAGGGCAGCAGACGGGGGATGGCAAGGAGCTGAGAGACATTGTTCCTCCCTCCGCCGTTCCGAGGCCGAGCCGAGAGGAAACGGTGGAGTCCCGGACACCAGTGAGCGAGCCAGTGAGCTGACTGACTTAAGTGACTGATTGATTGGCAGCGGCTTTGCGCGCGAAGAGTCGGAGGTGGTCGCGGCGAGACGAATGGTTTTTCGTTCTTTTTTACTGAGGAAAAAAGAAAAAGGAAACAAAAATATACAAAAATGTAAACGTACTTAAACAAAAGGCAGCTGTTGTGTCTCGTTCTCTCTGTGGGTTGGACGCGGGGCGATAATTCTCTTTGCTTCCGGATGAATTCTCTGCTAAACTTTTTTCTTTACGGTTTCCTTTTATTTCCCACTATATCTTTGTATTAGTATATCTTAGCACTCACCTAAACCAGTTATTCCTTTGTCAGAGCTTGTAGGAAGTAGAAACACACTCAAATGGTGATGGATGCACAAGTCACATGCCATAGTTGTCGTAAAGCGAAACTTTCCGATCAAAAAATGCTCTCGAAAGTACTAAAATGCCTCATAGTCATGTCATCTCAACCCTAGCAAAAAGGTGTCCTATCAGTGTGTTCTTCCTTTTGTGTCTAAAACGAATGGGCAAATCCGACGGCAAGCTGAGGAAAAAAGGGCCACATTTCCGATCTCCACCTTTTCCATTTGAGTCGGACGCAGCTGTTGCAGCATCCTCACCTTTGAAATAAGACGCTAGCTTAACTCCGACAGAAAAGAACTTCCTAGTTGTGGGTTCGTGCCAAGCTGACATTTCCAGCCTGTTGACCTGTGAGGATCAATCGAATTTGGAAGTAGTATTTCCTTTGAGTTGTTGGTATTTGAAGCGCACATGTCTATTAATTATCAGTAGTTCCGTTAACCTAATCACCTGTTTCGGCGGTGCCTGAGAAAATGCAACTAGAGCGGAAAGCTCTATTTTTCATTTTCTCCGGTGGGGAAGATAAAGCACAAATGTATTTGTTAGGGAATATTGAAAGCACAGTCCAGTGTAGCATCTGGAGTAGATGTCAACTTGCGTAAAAGAATACGAGAAATGGGATTTGTTATGTTTACCTGCTTTTTTTTTTGCTTTTTTTTTTCCATGAAGTACAATTTAAAGAGTGGCCTTGTGTGCTTGCGACACAAATCCCTAACAAAAAAAAAAAAAAAGCATACCTTTTCAAATGATGTAGCTTTTGGTTTTATTGTGTGTGTGGTTATAGACTAATCCCATAGAGCTGCTGTTCTAAAAACGATTCTGACGGGAAAGTTAATAGATGGCTATATTTATATAATGTCTTGTCAGGCTGTAGCTGTGTCAAATGCATGGGTTGCTGATGTTTGCGTGCTTTGCGTGCTATTTATTACAGTACTCCGACATTGTCTTTCTTGTACATAAAGCCAGGTTCAGCACTAACGATGAGGGTCAAACGTTATAGATACGTAAATATTTTGAAATATGAGTATTATGAAACATTACTTGGCAAGAAATGAAAGAAAATCTTGCATACATTGTACAAGACCATGCAATCATGAATAGTTCTATTAGTTTTCTAAAGCCTACTTTTTCAAAATGACAGAGAACATTTGCAATCATAAAGAAGGACACCAAATCACGGCTCCATGCATGAAGTTGTTAGAGATTGGACATACTAAATATGTCTTGGTAATTCATTTGATTGTACCTTTAGGATGAAACGTAATCCTAAGGAAATTCTGAACCAAAACTGAGGAAGTTCTTCTTTGTTGAATATGTAAAATTGAGTAGGATTTTACAGAAACTTTACAGCACTTTTTCTGTTTCATTTTTGTTTCTTCTTCTAGATGAATTGCACCTTACTTTTAAAACACCTTCACAGAATCGAATATTGGAATTGTGAGAAGCCTACCAATTTATTTGCATATATTTTTCTGGTTAGCCTTGCACAGACTTCTGTTTCATGTCTGGAGGTTGTAACTTTCTTCAGATGTGTGTTAGAATAGAATGCATGTTCAGTGTCATTATAAAGAGCCATTCTTTAGTTTAGATT
>SCHK01417057.1:0-10586 GCA_004124795.1 Poropuntius huangchuchieni | reverse complement strand
ATATATATATATATATATATATATAATAATCAAGCCTTATTGTGTCCTGTGGAATTATTTGTGGCAAGTGCCCAGTGTTTTTGTAATTTTAATTTTGCAGTAGACATTGCATCCACAACACACACACACAAAATAATAAACGTTTCCCATATTCAATGTTTTCAGGATTATATGCTTACTTGGCTTCCCTGTGTCTCTTGTGGACAATACCTCAGGTGGACATCTTTTCAAAAGGGTTAGCCAAAATAACCAAAATTTACCCCACAAACATTGAAGATAGGATTTATTTTGGAACAATTTTAATTGCTAGCTAATTTCACAAATAATTACAAAAAAATTGTACTACATTAAATTAAACACATTTTTAAGAAGAAAGACTGAATTGTATTTAAAACGTACTTCAATAATCTGTTTGCATTTACAACTTAAAAAAAAATCAATTTTTCTATAGTGTACTTGTACTACAGTGAGAAGCTTATGTCGTGATTAACAATTAAAACATTCAGCTCCTCCTGACTTACCCAATCAATGTGGCGTTTAGCCAGTTCAGTTACGGTAAAGTAGGTTTCTGACAGCCCATGGCTCTTGTGGGGATTTTCTTCTGACAATCCCAGATCATGCCATTCTGTAAGGGATAATTCCCTGTGGACTCCTGGGGTATAAGGCCAGATGAGACATTACCTTCCAATTAAAGTTCCACCAGCGGAGGCTTAAACCGTTGGGATTTCAGACTGGCCTGGTATGACCCAATATGGTTAAGGATGATTAGAGGACTCATACAAACCCGAGGCTATTTTAAACACAATGCTGTATGTGGATCAGCTCGGGACTGCATGACATGCAAGACGATGGGCTCTTATTGTCAAGTGGATTTCCTTACAAAAGAGTTTGGGGTTTCTAAACGACTGGATTGATGTCTAATCATGGATGTCGTGTTTGTAATCGTGGTCTGCTTTTTCACCAAGCTGACAACAACCTGGAGATAATTGTATTCAAAAAGGATAGGGTGCCAGTGGCTACATCCAAGCAGGAGTTTACTAGATGGGACATTTACATAGGTTGAGGCGAATCAAGCTTACAACTTCCAAACACACTTTCCAGGAGTGGAATATTCAAGCGAAAAATCCTTGCCCTGGGAAGGTACTGATATTAACACCCTGCCACGGCCCGCTAGGTCTCAGACATCCCTGTTCAAAGGTTCAATTCTCTGAGCTTCTTGCCCAGGCTATGGCCTGTCATCATGCCCGGTCCCTCGTTTCTCTAATTATTCATACCTCAACGTTTTCAGCCCGCTATCTGCTCAGTCTGACAGCTTGGCACTCCTTGTGCATGTTAATCACTTGGCGTCTTGCTAACGGAGCAGTGCGGCACGCTCACATCAGCGCTGTGCATTGTAGCACACTGACACTAGTCAGCATGAGTGGAGCACTTTATCTAAGAGTCATTCACAAATGAACAATTATCCAATAATGCTAAAAATACACTAATAAAAAACAGTTGCAGACTGATTCCATTTAATGCGAAAAAACATTCAGATCATTTTCAAAAGGAAATGAGCATGACTTACAGATCACTCAAGGTCTGTTGCAAGGGCAATAACCACAAGAATTAATGTGAAGCTGCTACAGGTGAAAGCAAATGATGGAGCTTTTATTATTACTGTCAGCACCAGACTAGTCACTTGGTTTTCTACTTTAAGTCCTTTCTTTGTTAATGAACCTATCAAGCTGAGAAGCACAAAAGGACAAGTGTGTCACTCAAGGATGAAGCAGCAGTGAATAAAATATGGCATTGGCAAAATGGCCATTACCTTTCCAGTTCAATTAATAGCAAATGCACAGGTGATAGGGCCAGATTCCTGGAGGGCATCATAAGGGTTCATTTAAAAGGAAAGGAGTTTATCGGAGATATTCTCCTCAGTTACAACAAGTTAAGCCCTGACCTCCAGTGACCTTTTTGGAATTTGCTGTACAATAAAATTTGAATGGATGCATGTGGTAAAATCAAAGACTCAAAGTAACTAAATTAACTCTTTCCCCGCCAATGACAATTTTACAGCTTTCCGTGTTTTCACTGGTGTACGCTAGGAGGCGTATTACGCATACGTAAGAGTATTGAATGTCTGGATCAAAACACGGCAAAAGAAGCAAAAACAAGCAATCGCGCATGTAAACAGATGCAATGTAAAATAATGCAATCATTAAGCATTGAACAGAATATAAATCAAAACGGTCTATCGTTACTGAATGAAATGTTGATCCAGGAAGTGGTACAGGACCGTGCAAGCTTTGGATGTGTTGATGAAAGCGACCCAATTAATCAGTGTTTTGATCATTGTTCTGAATCTGATCTAAATGTAGTCTTTTACAAAAACACAATTTTCAAGCCTAATCTTATGACAAAAACGTACCTGTGGGAACTATTTTGCAAGATGTGAAATACATACCGCCATGTATGTTTCGTGACATATTCAATATCAAATGTCTCCTGAATGGTGCCAAAAGAGTGTTGTTGTTTTTTCCCTAGAACAGATTAACATTTTATGTGACGTTGCTTTTGTACATGTCACCGCTGAGTGGCACTATAACTGTAATGCTCGATGACGTTTTAAAATAACATACTATCTGCACTACACCTAAACCTACCCGATAGTATGAATGACAGCGAATGTGATGTAAAGACCCAATCGCAAGCATGCCATTTTAGCTTGTTTATCAGTCTCTCATCTTTGAGCTCTTTCATCGTGAGTCATGATTTTTCACGGGATTCGTACCCAAGGATTCCACATCCCAAGTCCAATTCCGTGCCGGCTGAGCTATCGAGCAAGCTTGTTATGTCCAGAAAGGGAACAAATGGAGATGTAATCATAACTGTGTACAAAAACGATTATAAGTTCTTGTTGTTTTACCACCTCTATTGTTCATTTCTGTTGGAAACTGCAGTGATATGTACTTACTGGTACGTATTTCAAGTTTTGCGAAAAAACTTCGTACGTTTTCGTCATGAGATCAGGTTGGGATTTTCGGTCAAAATTTTTTATTTTGCTTTTTTATGAAACTTAACCACATTGAAGTGTTGTTAAGAAAAAAAAAAGATTTCAGAAGCTGGAATTGTGAAGCTAGTTTTGGCATATTGCATATTCAGATATTCATACTACAAAATATTCTGGTGGCCATTAGACTTTTGTGAAAATGATACTGAAAAAAAAAAATACTGGTGGTACAGTAATGGCAAAAATACTGGCAACTTAAAAATAAGATAACACTGGCGGCTAAAGAGGTTAAAGCCTGACATCCTGCTGCATACATTTTTTTCCTGTTTCTGCTCTAGAAAGAAATCATGCATGAAGAATAAAAACAAAATTAATTGGTAAAATGATTAAACCTCAAGTAGGAAAGTAGTAATTAATTGGATATCAAATTAGGCATTCACGAAACAACTCCGCTTTAAAGTGAATCTCTTTCAAAAATACGCCAGGAGCTACAAGAAAGGTAAATGCAGAATTTACCATTTAGATATTTGCACACCTCTCTTGAACTCACCCCTAATTAGTACTAGAACCAGTGTCTGCCTTAACTTTTACCACTTGGACAAAACTGAAAGATCTTGAAATCAACATGTTTCAAATTTAAAATATAATAATTGTAAATGGCAAAACATTTCTGAATATCTATGGCTGATACTTTCCATTTTAGACCTGAACAGGGTTCTCAGAAATACCAGTCAATGCCTGAACAGAGCATCATGCCATTAGTCAAGGAGCTAAAGCTGGGTTAAAATGGGTCTTCTAACAAGACAATGACCAAAAGGATTTAAGCAAATCTACCAAAAGATGGCTCAGAAGAAAGAAGATCAGTGGATTTGTCAGTGGAAGTCAAAGTCCTATCCAAAATCCAATTGAGATGTTGTGGCAGGATGGTTCATGCCAGTCAGCCCTTGAACCTTACTCAACTGAATTCTACAAGAATGAGTCAACAAATAATACCTAAACATATATGTCAGAGACTGATCAATGGCTTTTTTGAGAGCTGTAAATTACAGCTAAAAGAGACTATTATTGTTCAAAGGGCAATAAGATTATTAGTGTTGTGTATGTATGGGGGGGGGAGTTGTTACAGTACAATGTTGCATTTTCTTCTTGATTCAGTTTGCTTTCACAAGGCAGCATTTCAAAGTGCAAAGTGTACCAAAGTGTCTTTATGCAAGTCACGTGCTCATTGGTCAGAGTAGATCTGTTTATGTTGCTCACAGCATCAACCAACAAGATGGAATAGCTCTGCAGACATTTTGTGGCCTTATCTGTATCTGTCATTACGCACACGCTTCAACAAATGCCACCATTTTCTGTTTTAACTGACAAAATTATACATATAAACAGGGGTGTAAATAATTGGTCCACATGTCCGCATGCACGACCAAAATAAAAATTGCACTGTATAAATGAGTTCTGACAGCGCATTTGCGTACCAACATGGTTGACAGCTGTTAATATATATATTAACAGTAAATGTAAATGTTAGCATTTTTTAAAGTTTACTATAGAATAATTGTATTCTCTTTTTAAAAACATAATAGTATTTTCACACTTTATTATTTACATTAATTATTTTATTTAAAAAAATGATACTAAATAAAATTCAATAATATTATGACTATTATTCATTTATTTTTTATAGTTATATTTAACGGGTCACACTATGTGCCATGTGAGGACCAAACCAAATCTCTTACAAACCAAAATTCTTACTAGTTGCTTATTAGCATGCATACTACTAGCATATTGTCTGTTTATTAATGGTTATTAGGCATACATTAATGTCATATTTGGCATGACAATATTCTATGTCCCTTAACTCTACCCAATACATAAACTTAACTACTACCTATATTACTAACTATTAATAAGCAGCAAATTAGGAGTTTATTGAGGAAAAACTCTTAGTTAATAGTGAAAATGTGTTCCCTAATCTAAAGTGTAACTAAACACTTACTAAATACTTAAGTGATTTATTTTATTTATCTATTTTATTTTATCTATTATTTATATATACAGTGGTGTGAAAAGTGTTGCCCCCTTCCTGATTTTTTATTTTTTTGCATGTGTGTCACACTTTAATGTTTCAGATCATCAAACTAATTTAAATATTAATCAAAGATAAAACAAGTAAACACAACATGCAGTTTTTAAATAAAGGTTTTTATTATGAAGGTAAAAACAAAATCCAAACCCACATGGCCCTTTTTGAAAAAGTGCTTGAATTGGTAAAGACAGCCATCAACCAGTTTTTTTTTTTTTTTTTTTTTTTTTTTTGGCACCGCTCCATCAAGTAGGCTATAATTCTAAAGGTGACACTCAATTATTGATCTGAATAAGACCTGATACTACTTTTGCAGACATTTCAGTGCACAAGGAGATGGTCAGTCTTTTCTAAAGATAGGAAAGTCTCACAGAGGAAGTTTCAGCTTCCGTAAATGACAAAGCACAAGGACCATCTTACCACTTTGTTTTACTTAGATTCACAGTAAAGGAGGCAGCAACATGGAACTTCCTGCAAAATGCAGGATTTTCCCATAATTATTTAAAGCTGGATTTGTTGAGATAACCGTTTCTCAAACAGGCATATTCTGTAGTCTATAAATACTCACGGGAGACAGGAGATTATGTGTAGCTATTATGTAAGGGTGACAGGGACATGATGATGGGGAAAGGAGAGACAGCCAGAGGTCTGATGGGATCTGGAAGCAAACACACAACTTTTTGTCCCTTGTTCAGTTACACTAACTCGTTGTCTCTTTTCCTCTAGAAGTGATTGACAGATTAAAAGAGTCAAAATGACAGTAGTTATGTCTTAGGGAGATGACATATCAAACTTGAGAACAACTGGAGTAATATGACTGCAAAAGGAGACTCTGCCCCTTATTAATGTAATGAGATTTGCAGAGTATGACAGCTTGGGTTTTAGAAAAAATCTTCTTAGTGTTAAACAAAACTGCTTCGCTTTCACTCAACCATTTCTCTTACACTACTTAGAATAAACATACCATACAATTGTGCCCATTCATTTATGTACATATTCCTTGCAGGATCTATATCCATGTCTATATCATAAATATATGGCCCCGCAGAAATGTGCATGGTGCTTATCATTGCCTCCAGTTGAAAAAGTAAGTTATTTTTTAACTCTCTAGCAAACTTTCAGTCAGAGCATTTGAAATGTACTGACAAATGCTTTGGACTGCTTTTCATATGAATATTGTAATAGCTTTCTGAATATTCAGAGGGACAGATTGTGTGTTGATGCTTTGAAAGAGTTCATGAACACTCCCTGAACCTTGGAGCTCTAATCTGGGACATTTTAGAAGCGAACAGTTTTCCATCTCGCATTTTAAACAGCCCTAACCTAGTACTTCTAAAAAGTGGAATTTATTCTGGATTGGTGCACATCATAATCAATCTACTAGCTAACACAGATTAAATTCAATCTAAGGTCAGTAAACCTAAAGAAAAATTCAGTCAAACAGCAGACTTAGATAAAAGTTCTTTTTATCGAATGTCAGGTGGAACAAGAGAATATATTTTCTAATATTTCACAATAAGGTCCCATTAGTTGTTAAATGTTACTTAATGCCTTACCTAATATTAAAGGTCTAGTTAATATTAAAAATGAAGATTTGCTGTTTGCTTCATAAAACCTCAATACATTGTCAGGACCTTTTTTTTTTTCTGCAGGTCAAGTGACATTGCACATTGACTTGCATGTTATGAATTAGCAAGGACCACGAGTCCTGAAAATAATGTTCTTTACTCTTTATTGAAGAAAGAAAGTCAACTACATCTTGGATGGCCTTAAAGTAAATTAGTAAAGTAAATTAAATTAAAAGAAAAATATCTGATGTAACATTAAAAAAAAAAAAATTTAATATCCTTTTTTATCAACACTGAACATACCATTACCAGTTCTGTTTTCCACATGGAAAATTAAACTGATTCAGACTCATTCCAACAATAAGAGCCATGTTTCATCTGAAGAAAATGAGATGAGATTGGAGACCGTCTCCAGGGAAAGGAAACAACATGAGAAGATGACAGAGTAGATGCAGTTTTCCTCTAATGCTATTTAGAGTTGCAACAGAACAGAACCTCTGTGCGCACATTGGAGAAGAAGCTCAAGGCAACGTCAAGATCAGTAACAGGTTTGGTGGAAACGGTCACGGCATCCATTGATGCATGAACTGATTCTGTCAGTCCTAATGAAGTTAATGCCCCAGAGATAAGCATTGTTTTGACTCAGCTCTCACAGAATGTTGCCGGCCACTTCAAAATGGGGACAGGTGAAGGTCAAAGAGGTCAAGTTTTGTCCAAAAGCTCAGCATGAACACATGCATAGCCCCAAATGTGCATTCACACACACACAGTTGCAGACACTGCTGCATTCAAACATGCAACAGCAGAGATTCATGTGACATTCCAGCAGTCACATGCAAACACAATTGCAATCATGTTCAAGATTTTTTTTAAATAGATGGCTCACAACAAATTAATCAATTCTCATATGGGTTGTAAGTGTCTTGCCAGTCGTCAAAAAGTAAAATAGTTATGAATTACCATGCGATTGTTGAACTATAAGGTTTAGCTCTCTTTAAGTACAGTTAAAAATCTGTAAATTGATACTGTTACCTTCTAGTATGAATATTCAGTTTTGTAAGACTTGTTTTAACTATTTTTTCTTATTTTCTAACATTTTGGTTACAATGAATTTGAGTGAAGAGAAATCAGTAGCAGTGCTGTCATGTAAATGTCCAAATAAAAAGAGAGAGAAAGAAAAACATCAGTATTCAAATTGTGTGTCTGTTCTTACCAAGTCACTCCAACCTCTTTATCAGTCATGTGTAGTTAAAAAGCAAAGAAAGGTGTATTTATTCACGGCCTTCATGCATTCAGAATATCCCATATCTTCGCTTTTGTGTCTTGGAGATTACAATCTATGACCATTCTGGTTCTTAAACATCCATTCAATTTGTTTTTCTCTGTTATCTATTTAAAATGTTTCAGAATGCAATACGAAGCACTGCCTGGACTTGCTTGATGACTAAAGCAAAACAGGTACATTTGCATCTTCCCTTCCTACAGTATATTACCAACTAATCATTGGTTTTGGAGCTCTGCTGCTATTTCCTAGAAATCAATATTCAAAGAGCTGAGTTCCCACAGGCATGTTCTAAACACAGAGATGGACTTTAAGAATTAGATCTAAATTGAAATCCCTGCTGTTTTGAAAGTTTAATGTGGAAAAACTAGGGTAAAAGGCAGGCTTAGACTGGCCATCCAAACTCACTCACTCCCACATTCATTTACCACTTACTTATTAATGAAGTAAAGGCCAGTTTGTTAATAATGAGGACTGTGAAAATGCACTGTGATGATGACAACTATAAAAGTCATTGCAATGCAATGTAAATCTGAGAACTTAAAATAACTTTAATTCATTTACATTATTAAGATTATTTTATAATAACCACAAATGCTTCATGTTATATTGTGTGTCAACTTAAACGAAAATGAATTTACAATCTCAGTGATTTAGTAAGTTCAAGAAATCAGAAACTGATTGGAAAGAATCTTAGGAAAGAATTTGGTGGTGATGTTTCTGGCCTCTCCACCTTCCTGTTTTATTCTTTTGTTGTAAACAGATTTGTGTTTCTTCTTCTGACATTATGACAGCATGCATGAATTTCTCTTGTCTGTTTCATTCGAACATCCAGTAGAGACTATTTTTTTTCTGTAGATAAATGGACTGAAATATTAAAACTTCTTGCATCACACTGAGTATTATTTGTACATTCATTTGGTTTTGGTTTTGATTTACTGTATTTGGATCTGTGTTTGAATTGAGGATCCATTTCTGTTTCCAGGTTAATTAGTGAACTGAAATTAAAATCCCCATCTAAAATTCAAAACACTTGTTTTATGTAGCATTTAATGAACAGAACTGACATCAGACTCCCATGTTAAATTAAGATGATAACAAATCTTTGTTAATTTACGGTTAATTTATTAGATAAGGTCTCATTTGCATTTCGAACACTTGCACTTCAAAAGAAAAAGAGGGAGTATGACACAATTAAACACATTAAATTAATACTGGATCTGGCCTGTTTTAAAATTTTAGAATAATTGTTCCTACCTTTCAACCCATTAACAATGTCTAATGTGTTTATTAGACGCTCTGACATTTTTCTTTTTTTTAGGAGCACTGTACTAACTGCCATACTCATTACGGTTGGTTCACTTTTCTCTAAAGAAAACACACACAAAAAAGAACAAGCATAATTGAAGGTCTGTTCTGCCCTCTCATTGCAGAACCTGACCCATCCGGACAATTCAAAAATCCAAATCACTTTCATTTCTTTGTAATGGTTTCTCGAACCTTGACAAGTAAATTTCAAGCTCTCACAAAGAAAGTTTGACTCTTCTGAGGGAAAAGTTGATCTGTCATCTTTATTATAGACAGTTCGCCTCAGAGAACACACAGACTACAGCAAAGTTAAGGAGAAAGTAGGAACAGTTACAAAAAAGAAACAATCATATCAGTGCTGCAGGAAGGGGAAAAGGAGTAATACTCTCTCCATTAGATTTATAACAAATCTCCCAAAGGGCAGAGGGGTTAATGATGCTCCTCGCTCCCTCAGTCTCACATTCTCAGTTTTACTCTGGGCAATCAGTAGCGGTGTTCTTCATACATTACTTTTTTATTCTGTTCGGCAAAGTGAAGACCTTTCTCCCCATAAAACATCTGAAAACCAATGGTGGTCCTTGAGGGAGAAGACAAAAAAATACGTATATTTTTCAACTACTCACATCCTTTAACCCTTTCAGGCATAGAGGATTACTGTGGGAAAACACCTGTTCTTTTCTCATCACCCATTAAAAGTAGGAAAAGTTGAATTCTTTGCCATTCAAAATAGACTGAATGGAAGGCTAAGGTGTGAGATCTTACTTAATTTAGGCAAATCTAAAAAATGAGAGCTAACAGCAATTGAGTGATAACCAGCTTCCCTTCTAATGTGAGTATTTGATATATCTGAACAAATGGCATTCTGGTTCTAATACATGCGTGAAAGTAATTTCAGTCTCTCGCTGAAGATATTAAAGTTTTTAATCAATTCTCAATGTGACAGTTTGTACCAACCAAGTCCTTGGTCACTATTAGAAACCATCTCAAATGCACCTACAGTAGCCTGCATAATTAAGAATGAAGCGATTCACTCAACTCATGATTCAATTCGATTCACAATTTGGATTCTGACTTTAGCTTTGTGAAACTATACTACATAAAACATATTTGAACGAAACAGACTAGTTGAATGAAATGCAAATTCACTCTCTGACAGCAGGTGGCGCTTATGAACAGCAATGATATAGTGTTTCCTGGATTACCGCTGTAAACAAAGCAGAGCACAAGATGAAAAAAATAAAAAATACCACATAAACTCTTCTAAAGACAATCAGTTCCCCTCAAGAGATACATTCATATAAACTTCTACTCCAATTGTATCACGATTTGTTTGGCATCTCAACCGTTTTG